>VNJU01001635.1:0-15695 GCA_008042675.1 Drosophila seguyi
CATTTGGAACCCACCTCCGATCTCACAACCGAGAAGTTCCTAGCGGCCTTTGCTCGATTCGTAGCGAGGCGCGGTTGTCCTCAGCGGGTCCATTCGGATAATGGTAAGACCTTTGTGGGGGCAGCAACTTTGATTTCCAGGGACTTTCTCCAAGCTATCAAAGAGTCTGTGACTGATACATATAGCCATCAGGGACTCGTCTGGCGGTTCATCCCACCAGGGGCTCCACATATGGGGGGCTTGTAGGAAGCGGGGGTGAAAAGTTTAAAAACCCTTTTCAAATATACGTTTGAAGAGCTGGCGACGCTTCTCACTAAGATCGAGGCTTGCCTCAATTCTAGACCCCTCTCCCCTATGTCCGAAGATCCCTCAGACTTGCTGGCCCTTACACCAGGCCATTTCCTTATTGGAGGGCCGTTGCTTTCCACGGCTGAGCCAGAGATAAAGGGCGAAGCCAAGTCGATAATAAATCGATGGCAACACCTCAAGGCACAACATCAGCAGTTTAGTGCACGGTGGAAAGAGGAGTATCTTAAAGAACTCCATAAACGAATTAAATGGCAATTTCCGACCAGGAACCTCCAAGTCGACGATATGGTAGTCGTCAAGGAGGACAATCTACCATCGAACGAATGGCGGCTCGGCAGAATCATTTCTGCCTTTCCAGGAGCCGACGACCGCATTCGAGTCGTTGAGATCCGTACGTCTCGCGGCACCATTAAACGCCTTGTCCACAAGGTTATTCTCCTACCTATGGAGGACAAACAGTCCTCCGTTCCTAGGGATTAGGGCACTTTCCCCATTCTGGGGTCCAGAAAATAGTCTGCGCATACTAAGCCCTTTTTTATTTGTTTCTTTAATTGGCAGACATAAGTTTCTCCGAAAATGGCTCCTCGTCCTCGTGCCACTCAGTCGTTGGAGAGCAGACGTTCCCGAGGTATGAAATCCTACCGCTGCCGAGTCTGCCCGGGAATCCATCCTCTTCGGAAGTGCAACAGGTTCCATAAACTGAGCGCTGAAAAACGCCTTCGGGCAATGCTTATTAATAAGTACTGCTCGAACTGCCCATCAGCACTCAGGAGGAGACTGCCGCAAGAAGGATGCAAAAAGTGTGGAGGAGACCACCACACTTTGCTGCACATGCACGAGGTCCGTCCCGCTCCGACCCCGACATTGCTTCCACGTCCGACGCGCAGAGAGCGCCATCCCGCTGCAACTCGTCCAACCAGGATGTCCATCTCCCGGTCTCCGTCGCCAGCCCCAGTCGCCAACGCTCGCCCTCGGCCGAAGGTCTCCGTCACGTCCCCGTCAGTTGCAACGGCAGAAGAGGGCAGTCCACATCCTGCCGACAGCCATCATCATCCTGGACACGGGCTCGAAGACCTTCGAGGCCGGGGCCATGATCGACCCATACATGCTAGTGAGCAGCATTGATCGGTCGTTGGCATCTGCGTTCCGGCTGCCCATCACCCGGCTGGGTGACGACGAGGTGTGTTCAATGACCATCCGGTCCCGAACAACCTCCTTCCAACTAAGGTCGTCCTGAAAATCGACCCCAGCCTAAGGATTCGGACACCCATCCGGGCTCTCAGCGACGCCGCAAGGGCCAAATTCAATGACGTCCGTCTCGCGGACGAACGCTTCCACCGGCCGGCAACCATCTCCCTCGTGTTGGGGTCAGACGTGTACGCGAAGCTGATCCAACCGGGGTTCCTAAAATTTGAGGATGGGTTGCCCGTCGCGCAGAGCACGGTGTTCGGATGGACCGTTTCTGGAGCATGTACGGAATGAGGAGGCCGATCCTGCTGTCTAGCCGGCCAGGGATCTCTTTGCCTACGCAAGGGGGGGGAGAATGTTCACGCCAGAAGGGCGCGAACAGCGGAGCGGCAGTGTAAGCGGCCAGCACTTGCCCTCAAAGCTTTCGCCTTCGCTCGCAAGCACCGCTGCCCGCTCTCTCCTCCTCTCTTCTCGCTCTCCCTCCTTCCAGCCGGCAAGAGTATCACCACTCCGCGGTCCCGCGGCTTTTCTAATGCTAGACTTAAGTTAGTCTTTAATTTGAAGTGTTGAAATAAAGTGTTTGAAACTACCTCCTGTGCCTTTTCTTTGGAAGCAACAGCAGCAGCAACAACAACAACCACACCATCTATTCGCCCAGCGACGACCACATCCCCGGCTCCAGAAGTTTTTCGGGAGATTTTCTTGGCCTGTTCCGCCCCCTCCACTACAATTAGTAACAATAATAATTTAAATTAAAAGGGACTTATATTTAAATTAACAAAATAAATATATTGTAAGGATCCGTGTAGGTTGCTCAGATGACGTAGCCTGACCAATGGCATCTACAAAAAGTAAACAGTAAATAAATATAAAAGAAAAGCAAAAACTACTAAATGAAATCTTACCCACAAGAGCAATATAAGTCCGCATAAAACGCTGGATTCCAAAGTTTGGTTATTGTAAAAATATCCATATACTTCTGTACAACACACAGTCGTGGTATAATTTAATTTGTAAACAAAATTGCACGTTTCTTTAATTTTTTTTAGCTCGAACATTTTGTCTCCTGACTTCTTTAAAGTTAAAACGCAAATAAAAAACGCTCACCGCGCTTGTTTGTTGAGAGAGCAAGAGTTTGAGGAGGGAGAATTTGAGAGAGGAAGAGCCTATATACCGTTTTTGTTGATGACTTACTGATTAACTTCTTGTCATCAACGTTTCATCAACATTTCGTAATCAATCTGTCATCAACCTTTTTGTGTGAAAAAAGAGAGCGCGAGAGAGTCGGATTTGACTCGATAGTCGAAAGAGAGCGTCGGCTCGGTAGAAGTCGCCGTCGGCTGTTGATGGAAGAGACAAGTGGTACTGCAGGGTTAGAAAAAGAATACGAGGAAGTGTCTACTGGCGTGCTGCCGAATTGTTTGCTTGCATGCATACTAAGTGGGTTAGTATTAAAGTTTTTAGTTTAAAGCACGGTATCCAGTTCTAAAAGTTGTCACGCAGCGGAAAAATGTTTATTTCTTTGACACCCGGCAATATTTGAAACAATAGACACGTTCATCTTTTGATGATATTAATAGTTGTCCCTTAGCTTCATTCAGAAAGAAACATGATGGCACCAGTGGCCACTATAATGGAGGAGAAGCTGCGTAGAGCTGTACCAGTTGCATAACAATATGCAAAGGTGGACAATTTACTATTGTCCTCTGCATTCTCATTTTTATTTTTATTTTTCGTCCCATGTCTCATTAACGCAAATTTGTGCAATTTCCAAAGTTTTGTATTTGCCTCCATAAAATTATTTAGGACTGTACTTGCTCTTTTAACTCCTGGATTCGACTTTTCTATGCATTAGTGTTCGTAACGGGATCTATACTGTAACGATTCAGGCTTGATGTTGGTTCGAAGAGCCAGGCGCACGCATATATGCTCGGCTTTGCTCGTCGGCTAAGGAGGTGGTGATCTTTGCCTGCTCTTTGAGGTTGCCTTTTACCATCGATATCTTATTAAAGATTGCGTGCAGCGACGAGAAGGGGGAAGGGAAAATCATATCACAAACTCGGACAAGTAGACTCTCTCATTAACGCACAACAAATTGTCTGCGCCCTCGGATGTTGCTGAGGACACGGGTTGCCCTCCCTGCCTATGGCCATCCTCTCCAATTGCATTATATTATGTTTCTTGGATGGCCCCTATAAGCGGTTACGGGAACTGACTACTAGTGGAGGCAAATAATTTCAATAATTTAACACATTATAAATTGATTTATTATTCTAAAGAAAACGTTTTCCTAAAAATAGTGATGCCTAACATAAATAAAAATGTAAACTTTCAAACCTATGTGGTACTGATCGAGCTTATAAATAGGATATAATTAAGTAATAAAAAAATTTTAAAATTTTACAAAAAAAGACATTTGAACATGACATAAGTAAATGAGACATAAATTAATAAATCCATAGGAGTAGATGAAAGGAAGGAAAGAGTTCGTTTGGTTTAAGAGTGTGAGATAATAAATAAAGTACCGAATTTCAGTTTTAGTTTCCCGCTCTTAGATTTTTGACGCGGTGGGACATTCTCTTATCCTTTTGTTTATTTCTTTATGGACTTCGTTACAGCATGAATATTCTGATTTATTAACGGCTTCCCTTTATTTTAGTAAAACGTAAACATACTAAAATATGGCCATGATTGACACCCACAGTTATTATTCCTCCATCGATGAAAGCGCTTTCTTCGGCAGGTAGCTGTGGAATGGAGATAATAAAAATAAAAGAAATGCCCTTTTCAATCGAACATGACACACCAGTGCCAATCAGTAAAACAACAAAAAACTAACGGAGATCCACATAGTCACAAACAAGAAAAACCCAAAATTAAAAAAAATAACCTTTGAACTTCTCACTTCGCCATCTTGGCTTCCAACTCTTTTTTTTTCTTTTCCTCTTCCTCCTGGATTTAAATTCTCGCTCTTTTAATTTAAAAGAACATTCGTCCTCCTTGGATTACTTCCGCTGACGCATCCGCGTAGTTAGCGGTCTCATGAATCTGCCGCTCGCTAGCTAGTTATTTCTCCTTAAGGCGAGCGCCGAAAATGGCCAGCCAAGCTCGCAAGCGGACTTTGCCCCTCTGTATGTCTTTCTTTTATATCTTGACCGCTGAACTTATTTTTCTGCCAATTTCTCTCTGCGCTGCCTACTCCCTTTTCCGCATCGAGAACTTCAAACACTTATTTATTCCGCCTTCTGGCTGCTGCTTCTAATCTCCGGCCGGGTCTGCCGAAACCGTTGCGCTTGCGCGGTAGACGCTGAGACCGCTTGGACCGCTGGTGCTGGTTCAATGTCGCTGCTGCTGCCCTTAAGACGCTTAGCTCACTCGGGCCGCTCGGGCCGCTGTGGCTACTAAGGCTGCTGACACTCTCCTCGTCGTTTGCAATAAAAAAGATAACGCCAGAAATGCGCTTTTGTAAAGCGCCAAGCCCTGGGGACTCAGCGCTATTCTCGGAGTGATATAAATTGATTGCTTGCGGTGGCAGCGGCAACACGGAGTAGTTATTATATAGAGGTTTTTCACTCGCGTTTCTTTTGCAACTTTCGTTTTTCTTTTTAGAAGATAAGTTTAACCATTATCCGAAAAGCGCACTTTACTGCCTGCTACCAAGACCGCAAATCAAAAGGGAGACGCCCCGAAATGCGCGGGACCCCTCTCTATATTATCGGCAACCTTCGGGTCCCAGCCGAAAGATGACATTTGCTCCCTTGAGGTAGATTAGCCTCCTAAGCTTCGTTCAGTACCTCTAGATCGCCAAAGCTCTGTGCTGCGCTATTGTCTCCTAGGTGGCGCCAGGGAAGTGTCATTCTGACACTGATTCAGCCGCTACAAATGCCCCCCGCTTAATATCAAACTTGGGGGTCACACTCCCAAGATTGATACCACCAGAGCCTGAGGCAGCCACTCATTGCTTTAGGTCTTTGGCATGATATTTGCCAACCAACCTACCCTGCAGATCTTCCAGCTCATAATACGACTTCCCAAGATTTTTTCGAACTCGAGCCTTTAGGAACGCGGGACCTAGTTTGGCATTGTATCCGTCTTGAAAGTTGCTCTGCCGGAAATTTCTTCTAAATACCTCCTGACCCTCAGTATAGGATACTGGCCGGGACCGCTAATTATACAGACGCTCATTTTCTGATTCTGCTTATGCAGGACTTCGCGAGCCTTGGCCCGCACTATCTCCAAAGAGTCCTCCTTACTCCATACCATAGTCTTGTCCTCCAGGAATCCTAGAATCCTCAGTATCTTGCAAGTAGCACCGGAACCTACAAACTGCTGGCCAAACACCATATAATAAGGAGACGTTCCAATAGCAAAGTGGATGCTTGTTCTCAGAGCACAACAAATGCTGCTGAGTTTTTCGTCCCAATCCTTTTAATCCGAACGTTCATACGACCGGATGGCCGCGATCACCGATCGATTAACCCGTTCCGAAGCATTTGCTTGCGGCTAGTACACAGCCGTGAAAATTTGAGTGATTTTATTCTTTCTGAGAAAATCTTGAAAAATATCGGACTTAAATTGCGAACCATTGTCCAAAATAAACGACTCAGGAACTCCAAAAGTATGAAACAATTCCTGCTCCATATACTTGACGACAACCTCTGCCGTTTGCTTCTTTATGGCCTTCAGGAATAGGAATTTAGAATAATGATCCAGGACTATGAAAATACCAATATGGCCGCTCCTTGAGCGGGGATATGGCCCTAGAAAATCCACATACAATCTCTGAAAGAATCTATCAGATTCCGGAGCCTTTCCCATCGGTGGACCATGTTTGGAGCTTTAGTTCCCTTGCAACTTTCACACTCCAACACGTAAGTCTTAACATCCTTCACAAGCCCCGGCCAGTAATAATACCGCCTTACACGCTCCTGAGTCTTGTGAACTCCGCCATGCGAAGCTAACGGATGATCATGCGCACTGCTCAGAACTTTCTTGATCAAGCTTTGTAGGATACACAACTTCCAACTAAATCGTGAACCGCCTCGCCCGAATCGTGCTCCATCTTTTTGTAGACCAAATCATCAACCACTCTCAAATCCGGCAACCTATCCAGATTTGCTTTCTTTCCCTCTCGAAACGCTGCATAATCGGGGGATTTGAATTCCGATGAATCTACGTCCACAACCAACTCATGCTCGACGTCTACAGCTGCGAGATTCTCCTCGTTCGCCCTGGATAAAGCGTTGGGGACGACATTTAACCGCCCAATCCGGTGCTCAATATTGAAATATTGTAATTTAAATGCCCAACGGGCCAATCTGGAGTGTAAATCTGTCTGCGACATCAGCCACTTCAAGGAAGCGTGATCCGTAATCACCGTGAATTGGTGGCCTTCTATGTAGGCTCTAAACCTCTTTATGCAAACTAATACTGCTAAGAGTTCCTGTTCTGTTACCGAATAATTCCTCTGCGCTTTGTTTAGTTTTTTGGATACAAAGGCTATGGGGTATTCATCTCCCTCAGCAGTTTTCTGTACTAGCACTCCTCCTACACCAGTATTGCATGCATCGCACTGCATGAAGAATGGTTTCGAGAAATCAGGACTTCGAAGTACCGGAGCTGAGCACAGCTTATGCTTTAAATCCTCGAAGGCTTCTCGGCTTTAGGTGTCATTGCAAATTTTTCTTCGGTTTAAGCAAATCGGTCAGTGGAGCTGCCACAGATGCAAAATTTTCCACAAATTTTCGGTACCAACCGACCATGCCCAGAAATCTCCTAAGGCTTTTCAAAGATTTTGGCAACGGGAATTCCTGCATTGCGGAAATCTTCTCCGGATCCGTCCGAATAACTCCCTCACCTACGATGTGACCCAAATATTTTACGGTTCTTCGGCAGAACTTGCTCTTTTCGACATTTAAAGTTAAGCCTGCCGCCTTAATATGACCAGCGACAATGTCTAACAACTTTAAATGTGCCTCGAAACTATCCGATACGATCAGTAAGTCGTCAAGATACACGAACACCTCGTTTCGCAGCTCTGCAGGTATGACCTTGTCCATGAGGCGTGTCATGGTTTGGGATGCATTGGTGAGGCCAAATGGCATCACTTTATATTGGTATAGGAGCCTGCCTGGTATTGTGAATGCCGTCTTATCTCTGGATTCCGGCTCAAGTGGAATTAGCCAATAGGCGTCCTTGAGATCCAGACTCGATATAAACATCGCTTTGGGGAGGCGACCCAAAATGCCATCTATCTGTGGGAGTGGATATGCGTCCTTCCGGGTGACAGCGTTAAGTTTACGGCTGTCTAAACAAACCCGAACCTTGCCCGGTTTCTGGACTAAAACAACTTTAGACGACCAGGCGCTATCGGATTGCTCAATCACTCCCAACTTTATCATTCGGTCCACCTCGTCATATAATAGCTTTTCTACTGCCGGCGACACTGGGAAATGCCTTTGTTTCACCGGCTTGGCGTCTCCTATATCTATAGAGTGCGACAATTTTGTCGTTTTCCCTAATCCTGATACCGCAAACGATGGAAATTTCTGTATTACAGCTTGCAATCGTTCGTTTTGTTGTACCTGGTGGCAATAATTCAAACAACGACCAAAAATCCCAGATACAAGTCCTGCTTGAGAGATGGAATTATAAAAAGATCCATATCTTTGCTTTGCTCATTGTACTTGATAGGGACTTTTGTCCGACCTATTACCTCCTGACATTTTCCATCTGCTGTGCTGACCGAAGATCCTCCTTTTTTAAAGGGAATTCTTTTTTTAATAACGTATTCAGCCAAACCTCCGCCTATTACGCTAATTGCAGCTTCCGTGTCCAACAGGCCCGTAACCTGTCGACCCAGGACATCTACATCCGCCGGTTTATACCTAATGGCATTGAGCATCTTCGCGGCTATTCAAAACTCCCTTATCCATTTTGTTTTGCTTGACGTTATTTCTGGAGTGAACTTTACTATTTGGTGCCAGCCAGACTGCCTGCTAAGCCCCAAGACCCTATCTTTCTGTTTTTGAGTGGCATCTTTGGGTTGTTATTGGATTTCGTCTGACGATTTCGTTGGGGACCCGACTGTTGGCGAGGCTGCGTGTCCCCCTTCGCGTTTTTTTTTTGGCACTTGGCACATGACGGCTTATAAGTTTGGGGGCTCCGCAGCCATAGCAAAATATTCTGCGCTTCCCGTCGAATCGTTCCAACAGATAAGCGCCACCGCTTCGATTTCTACTTCATCCTCAATCTCGGAGAGCTCAATGGCATCATCCGAAAGGAGCTCTTCGATCACTTGGACACTTGCTTATTGAAAGGCACAACCTTCTGATATGAGTAGTTTCGCCTAACATCATCCAAAAAGGTTTCCCGCTTCCTACAAATCTCCCTCAACTGATCGACTGAACCTATTTCTACGTTAAGCAATTCGTGTCGTATTTCCGGCCTTAGATTCCGCCGAAGGATTTCCACCGTGGATTTTTCCGACATTGGAGTCTCTAGCCCATCCATGAGCGCTACCCCCGCGTCCCAAAACGAGTCGAAACTTTCTTTTTTCTTTTTGCTTACGATCCCGAATTTCCTCACGAATATCCCCATCCGTCCGAGTATCTCGGAATTGCTTCCGCACCGCTTGGCACAGTAAATCCCAATTGCATTCACTGGTCGATTTGTGAAAACGCCAGTAAAACTCCCGGGCTTTTCCATCTAATAAAATACTGGAATTGTTGTACAGGACCGAAAATAAACCACCCAATGTTTGCTTAGTCAGAATCTCAACGCGATATATAAAATTATCAAAACTAATCCCGTCTCGGTTCCCACTAAAGCGCAACTTCCAGCTGTTGATTATATTTGCTGCCTTATCCGGCCAATACATCAGATCGGACCAAAGACTTCCAGGAGTCGATCGGGCCTTCTCCATTTAAATCACGCTTCCTGCAGGTCCTGATTCCTGCCATGAAGGCCCAAGATTTTGCCCTGCTGGAATTTGGCTAGAGCCAGGAAAAGCTCCCAAGTTTTGCTCTACTGGCGTTGGAGTGTTTCTAGGTAGGTATGCAGCGAGATTTGTTTGCAGTAACAGAGCCATCTGCTGGGAAAGTTCAGTGAGAATGTCATTTCTCATTCCCTGCATGGCCTGGGCCACTATATTGCCGACCTCGGCAGAAGAAATATTCTCTCGGCTACCTGAAGGGGCTGCCGTTTCTCCAACCTCTGGCTTCTTAGCCGCTGGTGTGGTTGTGGGAATTTGAAAACAGATAATTTTACAGGTAGGGAATTCTAGATTTGTTTTTGTGTATACTGCCAAGCAATTTTTATGAAAGTCGTGGTTGCATTTCATTTTAAATATAGTCCCAGTAGATAGAGATTTGCCACATAAAGGGCCTCTTCCTTATCGGAATCCGCCATATTTTCAAAAAAAACTTCTTGATCTTCAGCAAAACGTTAACGACAAAAATAAATGTTACCAAAATTCTAAAACCTAAATACCTGACAGCAAACTAGGCAAATTAGTAAAGAGTTCGCTCTCAACAAGCATGCACTAGGCAACCAGCTGTTTCTCTCTTTGTTTCCCGGCCTGCCTTAACAAAATCCCACGCCAAGAGCTTATCTTCTTCTGCGGCAGCGGTCAACGACCTCGAATGCGAAAACAGCTGACCCAATCTCTTTGGTTTGGCACTGACCTACATTCGCAGCTTCTTGAAGAACGCACTTCTCTTAAAGCAACGGTCAACGACCTTCAGATCTGCGAACAGCTGATCCTCTTTTCGCTTTTGCTGGTCGGTATGCTTTAAAAGACTAAATTTCCTCGAATGCTATTGGATTTACCAAAACTATAAACTAAATATACGATCCTGGAGACTCAGCGCTATTCTCGGAGTGATATAAATTGATTGCTTACGGTGGCAGCGGCAACACGGAGTAGTTATTATATAGAGGTTTTTCACTCGCGTTTCTTTTAAAACTTTCGTTTTTCTTTTTAGAAGATAAGTTTAACCATTATCCGAAAAGCGCACTTTACTGCCTGCTACCAAGACCGCTAATCAAAAGGGAGACGTCCCGAAATGCGCGGGACCCCTCTCTATATTTCTCGGCAACCTTCGGGTTCCAGCCGAAAGATGACATTTGCTCCCTTGGGGTAGATTAGCCTCCTCAGCTTCGTTCAGTACCTCTAGATCGCCAAGCTCTGTGCTGCGCTATTGTCTCCTAGGTGGCGCCAGGGAAGTATCTCATTCTGACACTGACTCAGGCGCTACAATACTTTAAAATATATGAAGGGCAGAGCGAGAGGCAAACATCGGGGACAAGCTGTTTTATTACAATTTTTATTCTTTTCTGCGACGCGTTATGGAAATACTAAAAGTGCGCCTTAAAATAATCACTAAAATCTTGCACCTTTCTAGTATTTTCGAATCTGAACTGGGTACCGCGCTTCGAAACAGACCTCGGGGACAAGCTGTTCCAAACTATTTGTCTCTCGCTCTCTTTCACTGCTTTGGAACAGTTTTCTTCTGTCAGGATACCGTGCTTTATGTTTCGCATCCGTTCGTCGCGATTTTTCGTTGTGGTCCTAAGTCCGGGCTAAGTATTCGTATTCCTGAACCAAATCGGAGCCAATCGTAACAATTAATTAGCGAATAATTTCAACCATGTCTAATTAATGCAAATTTGTGCAATTTCCAAAGTATTGTATTTGCCTCCATCAAATTATTTAAGACTGTACTTGCTCTTTTAACTCCTGGATTCGACTTTTCTATGCATTATTGTCCGCAGAAAAGCTGCATGCATACGAAGTGAACGGGAACTTTATTATTAGCAGAATCGAGGATTTAAATAAAACACCGGCTGTTTTTAACCAAAAATTACACAAAAACGATAGCGCAAGAAAAAAAACACGTCCGTTCACTTGAAAGAGAAAAAGTTTAGTGCTTAAAATATCTGAGTATGATAAAGAACATATTCAAGAACTACGCCTTATACGCCAAACCCATAATCCTGTGTAATCCCATTTTTAACAGTCCATCAAATTTTAAGCAAAAATATTATAATTTGATTCTGCCTTATTTTTACCGAGAACTTATACCCCTTTCGATAGAGACCATAACCATGTCCGTCTGTTACATATTTTAACTATAAATCGTCCGCAAAGTCAGAATTTTTCTAAAACGCTACCTGCTTTTTTTGCACACGTGTAACTTCTAAAATACAGAACCGATTTGAATAAATTTTTGGCTTCAACCCTTTTAAACTATTATCTGTCATTTGACAATAATAATCGAATGCAATCATTTTTATGATTCGTTGTCATAAAAAAATTTGATTTTTGCTACGTAACTGTATCTATCCGGCAACTGTGCGTCGTCTGGCTCAGAATGAGGGCCCTGATCTACAATGGGTAGAGCATTGTTAGAGGACGATGCATAAAGGGTGCTAAATTGATTAAATGAGCGATTAAGAGCATCTCTAATTTTCTTTTTGGACACAGCTACATCCGCTACTATATCGAAGTCCGATTCAGACATAGTGAAGGATTTGCACTGCTTGACACTGCTTGACCGACACGGTGCCCCTCGGAAAGACTCCCGACAAAGCGGCCGTGGCCAAGTGCGTTAGGTGGTCGACTCCCACCACTTGGGGGACTTATACAAAATCGCGAAAATGGAACTTTTAAAAATAAATTTTAGTTTTTCAGACAAAATTAATATTTTATTGGAGCACAAAAGGAACACGTCCGATCCGTATGACAGTAAAGTCAAGGATTATCTCTTTGTGTAATGAAATTATGTTGCTTAGTTTGTTGATTGAAATTATGAATAGGACGAAGGTGAACTTTGAGGTATTCCGTTTTCTTAAGGGTGTATTGAAGAGGTGTGTGATCATACTCGGGTAGCTATGTTTCTGTAGTATTTTAATGTATTTTATTATTTTAGGTCCGCATTTAAAATCAATAAGTTGGTTTATTATTGACATGGTTGAATGCTCTGGCAAAATCAACAGAAACTAGCGAGATGTGTTTTTATTAGAGTTTAACACCGTTGTGATAAGGTAGTCTACGTAAAGTAGTCTATCGTAGTCTACTTTTCTTTTTTAAAGCCAAATTGATTTGGATGTATCAGTTTAATATTGGTAAGAAGAGATTATATTGTCTAGGAGTTTTCCTATGCAGCAGTTGAGGGAGATGGGTCTGTAGAAGCTGATGTCTATTTTTTCTTTGTTGGGTTTTATAACGGGTATGGTAAGGTTGGTTTTGTATGATTGCGGAATGCAGTTGTTGTATGTCTGGTTGAATTGAATTGAATGCGGCAGTCTCCTCCTGAGTGCTGATGGGCTAGGCAGTTTGAGCAGTAATTAATAATTAGTACTGCCCGAAGGCGCTTTTCAGCGCTCAGTTTCTGGAACCTCTTGCACTTCCGAAGAGGATGGATTCCCGGGCAGACTCGACAGCGGTAGAGTTTCATACCTCGGGAACGTCTGCTCTCCAACGACTGGGTGGCACGAGGACGAGGAGCCATTTTCGGAGAAACTTATGTCAGCTGTGAAGAGCACGTTGGCTCCTCACAAATAAAAAAATATGTAAATAAGTTGTATATATATTAATAAGCCCCCTTGTAAATTTATTTCCCACCCCAATAGTTAATAAGACTATAATATAAGTAATTATAAGTAGCTTTAAGGCCGCGGCAGCCACAAACGATAGTTAAATAACTATCATCGCTAACCCGAGCCCGTTCCGCTAGCTTGGCAAGCCAAGCGCACATGGTCACACGCATACGACACACACAAGAAATCCACCACGAAAAAGTAGGTCATATGACCTACGATAACTCGAGCAAAAGCAGAGGAGTGAGCGAGAGAGCAAGATATCGTGCCATAAAATCAACCCCCGAAATTTGGCACGCGCCCGTAAGAGAGAGGGAGAGAGGGCGATCGCGCCAGAAGTTTCTAGAATGTCGCGAATGCAGCGAGAAATTGCGCGAAACAAAACGTCGAGGAGTTTGTGTAACGAAGCCAACGGGAATAGAAGCCAAACTTGTGCGAGCGGAGAAAAAGGCGAAACGTGAAAATTTGCCGTGCGATTTTTTGTGTTGGTGTCAAAACTTAAGGTCTGTCGCGTGAGACCTTATCGGAGAAAGAGTTAAGGAGGAGTCACCAGGCCCAGAAAGGAAGCAGGAAAAACGTCGAGGGAGGGAACGGCGATGCCCGGCCCAGGACCAGCGGCGGAGCAGTGCCGCTCCCAAAACCAAGCTGCGTGTGCGGGCGGGAGCGAGACGGGTGAGTGGCAGATAGTGAACCGCAACGAGGTGGCTACGCGTGTGTTTTAAAACAAGTAAATCTTGGCGAGCCTCGATGGGGTATCACCATAGAGTCAGGTCAGATCGACTCTAGTTAGACCCTAGTGACCCTAGATTTAACCTCACTAAGTAACGGTGTCGAGAACACGTGAATGTAAAATAAACGAAATAATGCACCGCGAGAAATTTCCAAGAATAAGTAAAATGTGTAAATAAAACTAAATGAAATTTAAAAACCTGGAAGAGAAAAAATATAAATGAATTCAATTATACTGAGAAAATTTATGAAAATAATATTATTTGGGAAGCCCCAAAAGGGCTACCAATTTGATATACAAACCTGAAATAAAAGTGAATGTGCAACTAATGAGAGGCGACCCAAAATAATTATTCCTATTTATTTTCCCCGGCCACTCAAGGCGGATGCCATGAGCTGGCCCAATCTGCGTAGCCGCTGACTCCTTTCGCTCAGTGCTGGTCCAAATACCCAAACATTTATTTTTTTTCCACAAAATAAGTAACCTGGTGGCTGACAGATTCCATCTCACGTCAGTCCACCGCGTCATCAAAGTTACCTTGTCCCCAATCTTTATAAATTTTTCTGTGAAGGGACTCTGGCGGGACTGAGTTTTTATCCTGGCCAAAGAACTACTTCACACTGCCAATAAAAAAACAAAAAAACAGGGCTTAGTATGAGCAGACTACTCTTTGGACCCTAGAATGGGGGAAGTGCCTAATCCCTAGGAACGGAGGGCTCTTTGTCCTCCACCGGTATGAAAATAACCTTGTGGACAGGGCGTTTTATGGTGTCGCGAGACGTACGACTCGAATGCGGACGTCAGCTCCTGGAAAGGCAGAAACGTTTCTGCCGAGCCGCCATTCGTTCGATGGTAGATTGTCCTCCTTGACGACTACCATATCGTCGACTTGGAGGTTCCTGGTCGGAAATTGCCATTTATTTTGTTTATGGAGTTCTTTAAGATACAAAAAGCACCAGGACTAGATGGAATAATTCCAGCCATGCTACAGGTGACCAAAGAAGTCATCACCCCATGGCTCTACGCTTCATTCACAGCCTGTCTAAGCACGGGCTATATCCCTATCCAATGGAGGACCTCTAGGATTGTCTTCCTGCCAAAAGCAGGGAAGTGCAGTCACGTGAGCCCCAAGGACTACAGGCCGATAAGCCTTACCTCTTTTTTACTAAAGACGCTAGAAAAGCTGCTGGATGTATACATCAGAAATGATGTGGGAAGACTAATGTCAACCAACCAGCACGCTTACACAAAAGGGAAATCAGTGGAAACGGCACTACACTCACTAGTAGCCACCATCGAGAAAGCCCTACACAACAAAGAATATGCGCTCGGAGTGTTTGTGGACATATCCGGAGCATTTAATAACGTTACCACAGACGCTTTAATGGACCGCCTAGAAGCGGCCAATACGCCCCCCGCCATCAGCATGTGGATAAGAAATCTGCTAAGCTGTAGGCGGGTACAATCCGATTGGGGCACCGCCTCCATGGTGAAAGGAGCTCACAGGGGCACGCCGCAAGGCGGGGTCCTGTCACCTCGCCTGTGGAATATGGTGGTGGACGACCTGATCAAGAGATAACAGCTTATGCTGACGACATAAGCATAATTATCACGGGAGTCTGTCCATCGACCCTCAGCTCGATTATGGAATCAACACTCAGGGAGATATGTGAGTGGGCGAGCAAAATCGGACTCAGTATCAACGCGGACAAGACAGACCTCATTCTCTTCACCAAGAGATACAAGGTGCCGCTATGGATCCCCCCGATAATTTACACAACGAGGCTGACCCCGAAAACACAAGTCAAATACCTCGGCATTGTACTAGACAGCAAGCTGACATGGAAGCCCAATGTACTGGAGAGGG
>VNJU01001641.1:0-98972 GCA_008042675.1 Drosophila seguyi
TCCAGGGATCTTACCTTCATTCAACTGCACAGCCTGGACACCTTGGCTGTGCTTCTCGGGGTGCCTTTGCTAGTTGCACTCGTCCTTCTAAAGTTATCTTGCAAATTACTGCGCGGCAAGAGCCAGAAATTCCCGCATGCTGATAAGCTTAAGAAGCAGTAGGGTCTTTCTATATACGTAGTGGTATGTAAATATTTATAATGTGTGATTTCTTTTTAATTAAACAATTTCCTTTTTGCCGTAATTTGCAAATATGAATGGGGAACGTCGTTCGCGCTGGACATTAATATTCAGTCTTAGTCATTGAAGGTATTAAACAGCTGTGCTTCTCTTTTGATTATGGACTGTTATTTTGCCGAAAACCGGTATTTGATTACAGAGTGGAACCTCTAGTTATTCAACAGCGATTGCCTTGTCGCTTGTGTTGTTCTAATTATTCTTTTTTGTGACGAGCCAATGATGTTTTATAGTTATACAAATACAAACAAGTCGCAAATTTATTCAAAATATATAAAGAAATGTAATCACATTATTATTACAGTCATATATTTGCACAATCTCAATTAGAATTAGCTAACACGAAATTTAAATAGAAAAAATACAAGTATTTCAAATATTTTGGATTTAAATTTGAAATATATTATCATTTCAAATGTATTGAATATTTTTGGTAGTTTTAAGTACAATCTCACGGTATATGCGATATGCGGTATGATACTCCTTTAAATTTCCCATCTTTCAGATGGCTTGGTATTTTCAATTGTTGTATTCGCTGCCATTTACTTATATTTTCAATAGTTTTATATAAGTAATTACAATAGCTATAGGTTGGCATACAAATTGAGATCGACATATGCGCTTTGCTAAAGCGGGCACACCCCGCTAAAGCTAGCTCTCCCAATGCCTCAAATCAACCCACACGTCGTATGCGCGATATTAATAGAATTGGCATTGAAAATTGTTTTTGCCTCTGTTCACCCGTAAAGTTCACTGCTGTGTATTAACACCCTCTCGTAGCTTGATTAAACGAGAGGCATTTACGTATATGTGTTTATTTTTTGAAAACCTCGATCCCGTAACCGTCCCCGATGCCCTAGCTCAAAGCCACGCCCACTCCCGAGAACTTTGGGCAAAAGACATACAAATTACAGAGTTAAAAATATCGCAGCAAAAAAAAACTTTATCTTAATTGCGGGTTACTTTTTTTTTAAGCTGTGGGCCAAGAGGGTAGCGGAGGGACAGGAACTCCGGTGGAAAAAGTGAACCCAAATTTGTGTCCGTTGCTAGCACCAGGACACGCCCTAAATCACTGGCTTTTTATCAACTTCAACTTGAAACGAAATTCAAATGTTTCCCTCGTTTTTCTCCACCTGCGAATGCGACTCAGGCTGACTCGGCTCCGGCTGTTGCCCCTAACAACCGAAGTGGAGGGAGAGAAGGAAGTAGGACCTAAAAAACAGGAGCAAAAAAAATCATATATATACACTATGAACAAACTTAAACTGTTTTCATAAAATGTGGATAATATCTTCTACGAGCAACAATATGGGAATTCAATATTATAAGATAAATTATTATCTGAAAAATGGATATTAATTCATCTTCAAACCCATAAAGCATAAGTTTTTTCGATCAAAAGATCGGCTATAAAAGATTGAGGAGCAAAATTGACTCAAATCAAGAATATGTATCTTTGGGATGTTCGTATATATATTTTCTTTAATCTTAACCAAAATTTTTTACCACTCTCTAAATATAATTTTTATTTAAGTATATTTTTTCAAGTGCATCCAACACACACGCAAGAAGGAATCCTGTCCCTGGCCACTTTGCACTAAGTACTCACACAAAATTCCGTTTGAAGTTTTTGGGTGCCGGTCCCTGGGTTTCGGCCATTGCCGCACCTGTACAGTGAGCACCCTGCCGGCGGCAGTCACCTCTTCTATATACGGCTACACGTGCACAGTCAGCGGGCCATCGCTGCTCGGCTTGTAAATTGTATCCGTTTCAGGCACATAAATTGTTGTCAACTTCCGTTGGCTGCGACAACGTCGCCGCCACTGACCACTTCTGTGTCCACCGATTCACCTGCTCCACTCCGCCGGTCTCCGGGTCTCACTGACCCCCGTACAACCCGTTTCCCGGAACTAGTTGCACCGTAGCAGCGTATGGCTAGCTTTGACTTGAGAGCATACGCCACAGCCATGGCGTTTGTCTATCTTTCTTATTTTCGGGTCGCATCCACTGATGGGGTATTGTGATTTCTTATAAATAAAAATAGATGGTTAAATTAAAATTCTACAACTGCTACTATATTAAAGTGTAAGTAAATTAGGACGCTTTAAGATGAATATGCACTTAGATCTTTACTTAATCTTATTTTAAAATTGGTAACAAGCTTTATATTATGTTGCTTTTATCTTTCGTAATTTTTACATACTCAGTTTAATATATTTTATTTATTAGTTAAGTCTCTTTTCCATAAACTTGGGCATATTGAGTGGCCTGGCGAACCAATAATTATAATATTTATTTAAACACCAGATAAGTGTATTTAGTAGATCGCATTCCTTTGCATAACTTCCCTCCGGGTTGTTTTTTGCGACGGTTCAGCTTGGGCCAACTTTTGCTGTCCATGTTTTTTGCCTTGCTCTGCCTTCGTTGGGAGTGTGTTTTTTTTTTTGCGCTCTTTGCTGCTACTCGATGCAGCTTCCAACTCCAACGTAATTGAATTTTTAATCTCGTTTATAGTCAAGTGATCTCTGGCATACACTACCGGTGTACAACTGCGCATATTTTACGTGCCCGGTGCTTTGGTGTTGTCCATTCGCCGCTCGCTAGCTGCTTTCTGCTAACTACCGCCTTGTCCTGTTCCTGTGCCCATTCCTCCAGATCCTGCTCCTGTTCCTGCTCCTGGACCACCTCCGGATGCTCCCCCTTGAATAACAGGGGTCAAATACACTGGGCAAATAAAGTTAAGAGCCCGCCCGCCTGTCGGGGACATTGCCTCATAATGAGAGACCGTCGTTATGCTAAATAGTTGGGCCAAAAAATGGCAACTTTTTCGACCCAGAGCAACCCCTACCTCCGTCTCACTTGTGGGTTAATATGCAAACCGAATTGCATATTCAACTTTTCGTGGAACGTAATAAAGTATATCTGAAACAATTCCCTGTCTACGGGCCAGGCGACACAAAAGGACCTTTAGCCAACCGCCTGGCATGTGAGCTACAATGGCCCTGAAAAAAACTCTGCCTGGCCAATGCTTTAATAGAGTTGGGAGTTGGGCGAAGATCTTGCTCACCAACGGAAACCTCGACATTGGGAGAAGGGTTTGCGGTGTAATCATGCCATGTCAAAGGCAAGCAACGTGTGCATCATTAACTGGCTTACGTGACGACTGCCTCGTTCAATTAAGCCTTAATTATAAGCTCTAACCAGAAAGTCCTCGTTGCATATACTTTATGCGGTGACACAGTTTTCTCCTCCTAATTATCGTCTCGTCTTTTCCGCGATTCGATTCCGCATGGTGGCAGATTAGGAAGAGAAGATGAAGGAATTCGGTTAGCCACTTCAATATTTAAAAAGTAAACATAAATCGGGGTTTTCCCTCTTTTTTAAATTTCCTGGTTTGTATTTAAAATATTTGGCAAATATTTAGCCGTGTTTAGGTGGCGCTGAGATTTAAAAACCAATCCGTACGCTATTTGATTTGTGTAAATTGATATGAAGAAAAGTGATATACTTATAACCAGTAGCTTTGGGCAAAAGCGTATAAGTCACACAAAAGCTAACATCATATCAATTAAACCGGAAAAACAATAAAATTAATTAGTGCAAATCTGGTAATTACGAATTGCTCTGATTGAATGGCTGTGTTCGGCTCACCGCCTTTCTGCGGATTTTTGGCACACAAAGTCCAACGGGTCCCCAGGAGCGAGGACAAAGGCTTGGTCTGAGACCAAGCCAAATTTCTGGCAAAACAATTATGCAAGTAGCCATGGCAATGCATGGGTCTTCACAAACACGGCCTAAGCATTAATTAAATATTAACCAGAAGCAGACATGAAGGCTACAGCTACCACTGCCGAGTGCATCCTGGGTGGGGAAACCTCACTCCCCTCTCTTGTTCTGTCTCTGTTATTGTTGCATTTGGCAATTGTTTGATTTTCATTAAAACCACTCAACCGAGTTGCTTATCTTAATTATGAGATTTTGCCATAATATTTGCATTAGATGGGAGCCAATGCAACTGCTAAACAGCAACTGCAACTGCATAATGCGGCAATGCATCTCAGCTGCTGATGTGCATCCCATCTTACTGTGCCTATGCACTAAGACAAATCATTAAGATTGTATTGAAAAGGAATTCTTTTGCGTTAACATTCGTTCATTTTAGATACAATTAAAAATCTAACATAGGTATTGATCTTTACTACCATCCAATCCTAATTTAATCTTTATTTTTTAAAGTCAAATTTTTCTTTTAGTGCATTTCACTCCGTTGCCTTACTGTCTCGGTCAATGCAATGCAAATGTTTGTGGCTTTTGCTCGAATTTCGCTAGGCAAACGTGGCGTATACGTAATATAGCATATTCAAGTGTAACAATGACCTGACCCAATGGGGAATTTCAGCAACGGTCAAGGATTGCCAGAGCCACTGGCCCCACCACCACCACCATCACCACAGCCACCGCCTGGCATCGTGCTAAATTTTTTAACTGCAATAATTATACGGCAATTAGCCAAATGTTCAATAATGCAGCACCAGCTTCTGCTTCAGCTTCAGCTTCGGTTCCATTTTCCATTTTCCAGTTTCAGCTGCAGCCGTTACAAAATTTTTGACTGCACTCGGGTAAACTTCTAATTGCCATTAGCGCACTTTACTTTTTCCTGCATTTGCTGCTTCGATGGGCGGACGGGGGTGTGCTGTGGGTGGTTGTGGGTGGCTGGGGTTGGTCTCTTGGGTAGTGAAAGTGGGCGCAAAAAGGGAGCTGCAGGTGAGCGCGTAATTAGACCGCGCCGTTAGCTGCCGCTTGGTTGGCTGGCTGTCTGTAATTTAGTACTAATGGCGCACTTAAAGTGCAGGCAATTATTGTAGACCTATGCGGACAAGGTGTGCACTTGCACACCGCCCCGCCTCGGTTGTCCCTGCCCCTTTTCACCTTTATCTGCTTCCTCGCGGTATACACATATCCCTATATCCCACTACAGATCTGCCGCTTTTAGCACTCACAGTTCGCGCTCGAGTGGTTTCAATAACAGCGCCTAGTCAAGGAATTTCTATGTATTGAGGACTCTTCTCCGTTTCCCGCATTGTTGCGCATTAGTGTGTGTGTGTGTAGAAGAACACAGAGAAAAATTTACACAAAGTTTTCAACAAATGATCATTTAATATGTATTAAATCTGGCATGTATGGATTCGAAAATAGCAAAATATTATAAATAGAAAACTAGCTTCTCGGCTCGTTATTCTCTCAGTGTATCTGTGTGCTCTCGTGGTTGGCTTAGGTTGAATTGATGGTTTGGCTGCGTTTCGAGTGGCTCGTGATAGAGTTAATACGCCACCAGACAAAATAACATCTCACAGCGGCGTAAGCTAACAATGAAAACTGTGCGTTATAGCTCAAGTATCTGCGTATCTCTCAGTATCTGTAGTACATTCAATCTGTGCAGATTGTTCCGATTCGCCTGGCCTGGATTGTTTATCCAGATTCTATAGGTAGGCCCTCGAGGATAATGGCTTATTTGCCTTTGTCAATTTGATTAAAACGCATCAATTGACTTAGAAACAGTGATATGCACAAGAGGAAGGCTGATCATTTGTGAAGCTATTACTGCAGAGATGTAGTGATATGTGGGAACAAAAACAATAGACAAACTGCTCTCAATTTAATGTACTATTGAACTAATGAAGATTTTAAAAACCTGCAAAATCCTGCTCTGCAGTTCAGACTATATATTCTTGATATCTTTTTAAGGGCAACCTTTAAACGTAACAATGCCACCGAAACATTGATAAAAACTCCCACATTTCGATCGCTCATTTTTAGAGGAGCCCAACTAGGATTGGAAACTGTCGCGCAGTTAAGCTGTGAACAACGAAAAATAAAACACAAACAAACAACAATTTCCACGGAAAGGGAGAAATGGGAGTGAGAACTCAAACTTCATATCAGAAGAGAAAAAATTGCGAAAAGAATCGAAAATCAAAACTTGTTTTTTCTGCACTGTGCCGGGCTACGTTTCCACCCCGAGCTGTCAGTCATATAAATCTTATTGAACAAAAGTTTGAAATACTAACACTTGCTGCCTGCAATAGACAGCGAGGTGGGGATGTGAGCCAATGGAATGGGGCTCGGGGTCATCAGTCGCTGGGAAGATGGCTGGCAATTTACACGTACGTCGGATAGCGGCCCCGACAATCAGTCCATAACTGTGCTTTTATGTGCCAGTTCACTGGAGACTAATGCCGTCGGTATCAGGAATATGCAAAAATCAACTCGGGCAAGTGTTGCTCCAGCGCCGCCAGAATCTGCAGCTGCAACCTCAGTCCCAGCCCGAGTCGCAGAGTCGGCCCCCATCACGATTTCTGCTCCCAATTCCTGCTTTTTGGTCTGCCAAACAACCGGTTAACAATATGCAGTGGTGAATTTTTTTCCTTTTGAATACCCTTAAAAAAATAGAATCATACATCACGTCATTTAAAACCCACAAGAATTTTATTTGAACTATATTTTTTTGGAGCCACACTTGCATATAATAGAGTATAAATGTATCTTGTTACATTTGCCATTTAACCTTTCATTATTTTGTGATATCAGCCGGCATTCAATTGTTTTAAAAATATATACTTTAATTTTAAGGTAAAACAATATATTTGGCCCAAAAGCCGTCTCCAGGGTATTCGTTGAGTCTTAATACCCATATACTCCGATTCAGAGCTCGTTTTTTACAGCAGATTCTTAACAAAAAGGGGAAACCAAGTTTTGACAAGCTCCTGCACTCGCCTGTGGGCGGTGGTATACAAACTAGGCGTGGCAGGGGCAAGGGCGGCTGGTAAAACAAAGTGATGTGTGCGGCATGTCTTGATTTGCATAAGCTTCGGCACTGCATACTCATTCTCACTTTATGCACATATATGCGCGCCTTTTGGGCCCTCACTTTTTATGACAGCGACAATCGATAGTTAGACAGGGGTCGGGGGGTACGGGGGCAGTTCTGCTGTTCGGGGAGTCATCAATCAAAATTTCATATGGACAATGGATCTGCCGGAGACCGGGGTTGAGGCTCAAGCCCCACACAAAACCCAACTGCCGAGCCAAACCAAAGCAACTGTGGGCTGCGCTTAATTAAAATTCATGCGCTTCGTATTTATAAATAACATTTGGCTGCTGTCAGTGGGGATTAATAAAAATCGATAGGCGTTAGGCCCAGACACCAAAAGAGATCGAAAAAAAGGGAAAAACTAAAAAAAGGATCCCCCGAACGGACAGCGTAATATCAAGGAAATTGTGGCTATAAAGCCATAAAATAGCCGACCCACTTTTTTAGAATTTATTTTATATACAGTGCCTGCGATTTGGTTCGCTTTATGGGTGGCCTAACTTTAAATTTATAGTTTTGTCTGATTTGAAATTGATAATTAACTATAGTATTATTCTAAATGTCATGGTTAGTCTTTGTTACTGAATGAAATATTAGTTGTTCTTGGGAGAATTCGTTTTGCTTTATATTTAATTCGTGTTCAATTGTCTTCGCCATCTTGTTTTGCTTGCCAATTTATTTAGCAATTTATACCTAGAGAGTACAGATTGGCTTCGTTTTGGCACATGAAACAGTGAACTTGCACTGACAGGGTATCCAATGTTCGGGAGAGTTAATTCCCCTTTATTTAATTTTTTATTAACTTGCACGCTTGAACTTAAACTAAAGTTTTGCCTTCAATGTATTCAGCTGTCGATTCTCTGCTGTTTCGGTGTGTTCTTTATATTTTCTGTTGCTGTGTGCGTCGCTGACGATGGCGGCACCCAAAGCGCTCATAAATCAAAAAAAGCTGTTGTTTGCTTGCAGGCAGCAAACCTCCAGCATCTTCCACTCCCATCGCCCATCACCCACCCACTGTCCTGCCTCGTCCAGCATAGCGCTCCGTTGTGTGTTTGTGTGATGTGTGTATAAATCACAAAGCATGTCCTTTGCCAATACAAACACAATTGAGCATGCATATGCAACAGCAGCCAGCAGGAGGAGGGATGGAGAAGGAGAGAGAACAAAAAGTAGTCAAAGAAATTGCGTTAAAAAATTTGATTAAAAAGTTTGTCGCCGCCGATGGGTGTGTTGGCCTGTACGTGAGCGGTGGCCCCTGTGTCTGTGTGTGTGTGTGTGTAACTGTCACAGACACACACTCACCCAACACCCGACCGGCCATTGTGCTTATCGATACGCGGCCATTGCCATTCGGACACCGAGTTCCCCCCGCCCCACGGCCTTGTTATAAATCTTTCAAAAGCCAAACAAACCGGGCAAGAATTCAATTTTACAAACTGACAACTGAGACAGGGCACAGACCGCAAAAGAAACTCGCCAAACAAGGTGCAGATTAAGGTTCAGATTCACCTCAAGGTGGAACTACACTTCGTTATGGAAAGAATTTAGATTAAATAAGTTTAGTGGAATATTTCCAATAATTAAAATTAAATTTTTGTCCAAAAAAAAGATTTAAATTTCGGAAAATATTGGGTCAAGGTAAATGTAAACACTTATGTTTGAAAATACCAACTTAAAAATTGGAATACATTTATAAGCAGAGATTGGAAATAAAAAAGGAACAATTGTACAATTAAAACTTATAAATATTATTTAATATACTATAGTATTAAATAAAGTGATATAATATAATATAAAAATGTAAGTGTCTCTGTTTGCAAAGTAAGCTATTCTACAGAAGTTTCTTTTAATTGTTTCAAGTGTATTACTCCCCTAAGAATACGCTACAAATTGTATTAAATAAGTGTTTATAATTAGTCAAGAGGCGTTTGTCAAAAAGCTTGTCAATTGCAAATGTTTTTTCTGTGGCCCCCTAATTGGGATGGAAATGTTGGAAAAGTTTTGCCAAAACTCACTCTTACACACACATACATACAACACCTACATCTGGACTCTCACTCGCGCACAACTTGAGCTGCGTTGGCCGTGTCACACCTGTCGTATGCGCAATTAAAAGTTTGCTTTCACTTCGATGTACTTTTTTCTTGGTTTTCTTTTTTTTTACCCAACTGTCGAAATGTAATTGTCATTTTATATTGGAAACGTAGAATGTTAGCCACGATCTGTCCTTGCGCTCATTTACGTGTGTTTGAGCTTCGTTTCCCTTTTATTTTTTTTTGCCTTGTCGGTTGCCCTAATGAAATTAGCATTGTTAGAAGGACACAAAGGCGAGGTGAAGGAAAACCAACAGTTTCCGTATCCATTGCAACAAGTTCAAGGTTCCACACACACGAGATTGTGGCATATGCGGCGCTAACAAGCATTTTCCTCCTCATATCCACAAAGGAAATAGGTTTTCCGTTGCATTTGTTACAAAAAAGAGCACACACAGTGGAGCCGAAGCAAAGAGAATGCGGAAAAGCAAACTGAAGGCGGGCAGGAAAAAATGGCTTTGTGTTGCAGCAGTTCCAAAAACCAAAAGCTTAGGCTGCCAAATGTGGAAAGAAAATCACGTCGCAGCCTTGCAACACAGCCACAGAAAAAATGCGTAACAATGGCGGCAAAGTTAAATGTCAGCCGGGAAATATGCAATGCCAAGTGGCAGCCGCCCCATTGGCGAAAAGGAAATCATGCGGAGGAAAATGGGCAGAAGCTTAGTTCTGCTTCTGCGGCTGGCTTGTGCTCGCTCTCGGCTCTCGGCTCCCGGCTTAGCTGGCAAAAGTTGTATGGCTAACTTTTAAGCCTGACTATGTGTGAAGCCATGGCCAAACGAAGCTGGAAGCGAGTGAAAGGTGGCCGCAGAAAAGGTGCAACGTGTGTCAGCAGAATGTAGCAAAAAATTAAGTTTGCCAGAAAGTGAGACGAAGTAATAATCGATGATGCAACTGAAAATATATATACGAAAACTTGGATTAAATATCCTTTTTAAGGTTTCTTAGAAGAATTAAAATATATGTTTAGGTATATATAGTTATAGAATTAAGCAGTCAACCCACAATTGTGAAGAATGGCATAAATCCTGAACCGTATTTCCTGAAAATCATATGAATTTATACCGGCGCCCGTTGTGTGTCCTTGGCTGAGATTGCGTGACATGCAAATAAATTTTTGAGTCCGTCAACGGTTTGAGCCCCAACTTGACGCGCATAGGTGAGAGCTTTCTCCAAGGAGAGTGTTGTAATTGAAATCGCATCGAGACGTGAAATGAAACGTAAAGTCATCGAATCAATTGAAATGAAAATTAAATTAAATGCATGCGCTCATACATGTATTCATATGCCAGAGACTCAGACGCACACACCGGCACGAGCACTCATATACCGACGCGAACTCGAATCTTAATTAAACACGGATACGCATATTGAGTTCCTTGAAAGGCAAAAGCAATCGCCTGACTTTTCTGTCTGTGTGCGAGAAAGGTGGGGTGGTGTGTGCGTCGCTTTCACGATTTTGCCTTTCAGACGAAAACACTCTTTTCACTCATACGTATGCATGAACAAAGTACAGCGAGTATATTCATAAAATCTGAACATAAAGCCAGGCGACAGCAATACTCAGATAATAGATTATATAAAATTGTTGTATTTAGATACAATTAAGGTAAAATAAATTCTATTAATCAACTACGTAGTATAAGAAAAAAGGAATTCCACCAAATTATAAGAGAATTGTTATAGCTTTAGGAAAAACTCTTACTTAATTAGGCTTTGCTATAATATATATTTATTTTTTTAATAAATATTAGATAAAGTCGTGATATTTCCTCCTGAAACTTTCGTCGCCTGTGCCCTATCATTACATTGAGTATACTTATATAGGCTTAATGACTCCTTGGCATGCTCTTGCACACACACACAAAGTTTCAGTACTCGAAACTTCTCCTGGCACTGGCCAAGGCCAACTTTATTCAGCTTCTCTTACGGCTTAATTTATTTTACAATTCTAGTGCTTCGATTATTTTTAATTTCATCATCCTGCCCTCTGACCGCGTTCGCTTGTGTGCTTTGACGATACTTATTTCGGCTTGTGTATGCGTTTGATTTATGAAATGTTTTCCCAGCAAATGATTGATTGATTGATTGATCGATGGGCGAAAGAGTGACTGAGTGCATGTCTTTGATGTGTGGCAAAGAATAAATTTCGGCTTGGGACGAAAGCAACGATAACAGATGCTAATTGAGCGTGAAGTTTTGCCAGCTTTCCGGACTCGGAAATTCATGCGAGCAGAGCCGTAAATGAACATGAAATGTGTCAAGCGGGCAAAGGAAAGCAAACCGCAGCCACGCAAAACTCGAATGAATTTTATTAAATTGAAATGATTTCCAGAGAGTGTGTATAGACGGTCCTGAATGCCTGTGCCTGGGTTTGGATGTGGATGTGGATGTGGATGTGGATGTGGGTGTGTGGGTTGCTTTGTTGTGTGCGACGTATTTATTTAGGCAAATGATTGCAAAGAGCTGCAAATGAAATTTCAGTGGTTGAAGGAATGCTTTTAATGTTCCCTCCCGCTTCCAACTTCGATTGGCAGTGAGTGAAACTGGGAAAGGAATAAAATAACCGGAGGTGGATTAACTGCGAGCGGAAGGTAAATCCAAAGAAATCCAATAAAGTCGCCTGGCCATCAGCAAATCGAATTGTAGCTCATCCAATCGTCGCATCAATTTATGGCATATGCACAGGATGCTGATTTTGCCATCCAGTCCCTGGTCAGGTAATACCATTATGGTGCCAATCGCATTTCCCACTTCACTTGTTAGGGAATCACTAAAATGTGTATGTCCTGCTTCCGCAATAGTGAATTTGTATTTGATTTTTTATTTGCAAAAATTATTACAATTTATCCCCCAGATTTGTTTAAGCAGTCTCAAAGAAATTTGAATTTTGGGACTATTATACCTAAGGAGGTTTTGATTGATAGCTTAGCTTCCAGCCCTAAACTGTTAAACTTCAGAATAACTTATGTGCCTTTCTATATTTTTCTTTCGATACGTTGACACTAGATCAAATCGAATTCTGAATTTTTAAGTCGTGTAAATTTATTTTCTAAAGATGTTTGCAAGGTAAGTGGATAATTTCTTGAAATCCCTCCTAAAGCCGTAAATTTTCCGGGCAGTCGCCATTTGGCTAGAAGTCTGAACCAAAGAAGTCCGCTACTGAAGCAGCTGCTCGGCCAGCAACCATTAGCACGGATGAGAGTTCTTCCCTTGGCGGGGACGACTCGCTGGTTTGCTGCCAAAGAAGTCAACGATGCAAAGGATGTCAAGAATATCAAGGAGAGCGGACCCATGACTGTTGGGCCAGATGGAAATGTTCTAATACCGCCGGTCACCCTGAAGGTCATACCCTTTCGCCCGGCCCCCAATTTGGCGTACGATGATCGCAATATGCTGCTGGGGCGGGAAATGTCGCCACACCTGACCATCTACAAGTTACAGCTCACTTCGTTGCTGTCCATCGGCCTGCGTGTAAGCGGTTTTGTCCTGGCTCTTTTTGTTTGGGCCCTGGGAGTCTCCGGGCTGTGGATGCAGGGAGACATGGATGGGTTTGTAAAGATGGCCGAGGATTGCGACTGTCCCGGAGTTATAACGGCCTCGAAGGTTTTTCTGGTTGGGCCTTTTGCCTACCACGTGGCCGCCGGCATCCGGCATTTAATCTGGTATCTCAACATGTTTCTGACGATCCCGGAGATCTACGCCACAGGATATGTGGCTGTGGTCCTAGCTGCTGCTTTGGCTGCTGGTTTGCTACTCATTGACGTTGATCAGAAGCCCAAGGAGCAGGTGGACCTCTCCAAGCCGCCGCCGAAGGGGAAAAAAGAGGAACCGAAGAAGGTGCAGAATAAGGATGCCAATGCTGATTCAAAAGCTAAAGCTAAGAAAGATGAGGGCAAGCATTAATCTCATAGGATTTATTTTACTTGGTAGACGTATATTTTACTTTAAAATTTAAGTGTGTTAAATAAACCAGGCTTCTTAAAGCTAGCTTCAGTCTAGGCTGATGAAATAAAAGTAAATATAGTAAATAATATACGATCAATTTCATTGAACCACTTAAGACACTTTCAAGTTGTAAGTGTCAACACCAAAGGTTTCTATCAAAATCAAGCAGAAACAATCGAGTGAAGTATTAAGAAATTAACCCAGGCAGAAAGTTGTTTCGACCACGCCAACTTCAAGTCAAAGATGGTAATTAGAGTCCAAGGAAAACTTGGTCGGGCCTCAGGGAAAATATGAAAATGTGTTGAGGTGTATGTCTATATGTGCATTTGAAATCCACAAATTATTACACTTAAAGCTAAAAAGCTTGTAGCTTCTATTAAATTTTGTTACCTAATGTCTCTTTCATTTAAAACTAATTCCAAATAAATACAATACAAAATACATTTCCCGTGCTGTCAAACGAATCCTGATATATTTGTACATTTTCTATTCAGTCGGCTTTAGGCACAAGATATAGATCTCTTTGCTCTGGCTTAATATAAAAAAGGACCTTGCTATATGTTCGCAAATCAAATTGGATAAAATGAACAGGAATTTCTGTTTAAAAATAAGTTTTGCTAGTTTTAAAATAATCAGAGAAATTTCACAAACAGTTTGCTACATTTGTGCTAAAATAAAGTCTTGTTAAAATTAAAGAATTATAAAATAATCTCAGTGCAGCTGGCCTTCTAGTGGGGGACCCGCCCATAGGTATTTTTCTACTCCACTTGCCTGTGGTTGGCCTGTGTGCGTGCAACAATTGTGCGGCCTGTGCAACTTGGCCAACTTTCAGGCGAAACTGCACGCAATGCAGCCACAGCCGGTTGAATGAGTTCAAGGCTTTTTTGGGGTTTTCCCCTTTAATTATGAACCACTCAACGCCAGTCAAGTGTGGCTGTTGCCATTATTTTTGCTCTGGCTCCGGTATTTCTCCAGCTGCCGCTGCCCGCACTTGCCCTTGAGTTCAAATGGGTGAAAGTTTTAGTTGTGTTGTTTCACTTTTTTTCCTGTTGCGCCCCTCTTCACCGAGCTCTGCCGTCCGTTTTTGTTTCATTTAAGTTGAGGGACAGAGGGATACTGGGACTCACAGAATGCGCTGCTTGGTTCGAGCTGGGAAATCTATGCTAGACAGGCCTCATTATGCTGCTAATGGCTTGGCTCAAACTTTTACAGGTAATTATCGACACTTTGCAGGGCATTTGCTGTTTGATCGTTGTTCTTGTTCTTGTTGCCACTGAGGTTTCCATTTGGCGCTGCAGTTGAAAAGTTAAGCACCGCATTCGGGGGGTAGCAGGGTCCTAACCAATTTGCGGAAGATATGGCACAACAGTTTCTGCTTTTTCTGACTCGGCCTTTCGGGTAATTCAGTGTGTGCCAAAAATGAGCAGACAGCGTTGCTAACACGGCGTATGCTTGATATTGTGTCCACTGGGGAGGCCAACCACTCGAACTCGCTCAACTGTAAAATGAGTTATAGAAAGTTTAGTTTGGACCACAGTCTGTTCCCAGGGGTTATGATTATAAGTTGGTGTGCGTAAAAAAGAGTGACATTTAATTGCTTTAAAAACTTTGCATGACTTTATATTACCCAATGCATGATGAAGGCATGCTCTCTACATACGAAATATAAATATTTAGCGATTATTACCCATTGCTAATTAAAACTGATTTATGTTACAACCATAGAGTTGAAGAATCTAATAATTATGTACTGAACCGTACTTACTAAATTGTAATTGACTTAAATACAGAACGCGCTGGAGCATCGTATATATACAATTTAATTAAATATCCTCGCATTCTTTAATTACCTTTGCTAAAAGCCCGAACGAGCGCCATTCATGTTTCCTCATTCACGACTCAATGAGCCCTGCCCCAACCTCCCTCCCTTTTTGGCAATCGAAATACCTTCGTCTATGAGTCTACTAAATTTTTATGCGTGTCGCTAAAGTGCTGAGCAAATAGCCAGGCAGCGATTTTAATTGAAAAATATTTACCCACACTAAGCTCGCCAGCATGCTTGACATTTTGACGCGGAACTGTTAGGTATTTCGGTGCCAGTACACTGACAGCCTTCAGAGTATCTCTTTTTGGGTAGGAAAAGTGTTTTGTTTTTTTTTTTTAATTATTATTGAAATATCCTTCATAGAAATATGTATAATTTATTTGGATTTAAAGCTCAAACAACATTTGCTTAAGACCGTTTTATTAATATTTTTCCAGTGTGAATCTGAGTTTAATTAGTGTTCGGAGGGCTGGCTACTTTTTGCTACTGTGTAAACTTCAATTAATATGCGAATGAAATCCGCTTAAACAAAAGGCAAAGGCAGAAGCGAAATCGGGAGGAAAATGATGCCAATCAAGGACCTCCCACACCGCGCGCCGCCGACCCGAGTGATTTGCGACATTTTGTCATTTTCGCTGATGCAAAGCCGACACTCGAACTCGGCGGAAGAGGAGCGAAGAACGCTCAAGTACACTAATTAAGATCAAACGTTTTGGGGGTCCAAATGAGATTCTATCGCCGAGCTGGGCCAGCACGGGCCGGGCCAAAAACTACCCTCCGAATAGGGCCATTGTTGTATGTATATTCATATTAAAATCACATAATGAAGTGTCAGCGAAAACGAAGAGCTCCATTGCCATCGTCGTCATTTGCCCGTCGCCCGACGCCCGACGCCCTCTCCAATCAAAGATTAACGTCAAAACTTAGGATGCGAGTGTTCAATCAAAACCCTGGAGTGCCAGTCATCCCCGGACCCCCATTGTTGGCCCAGTTTGTAATTTATTTGGCCGCAGGCGGCCATCAAAAGGTAAGAAGTGTCTTTAAGTGGTTGCTTTGGCTCGACTCGACTCATTTGGGCTCATCCCGGGGATTAGAGAGGGGCTGCCAGTGCGAAGCGGGTCGCCCCGGTAATTAATGAAAAGTAGGCATCGGGACAGTTGAGAGTAACTAATTAAAGCTCCTTAATAAAGTTAATGGATTTCACAAAGACACTGGCCGAGGGTCCAATGAGCTGCGAGCTCTTTTCCCTATTTATAGCCTCACTTATTCTTCTACTGCTTCGCTAATGCCTTTGTTTCCTCGTTTTACTTTTTACTTTTCTTTTTTTTTGTAATTTTCTTAATAATTTTGCATTTGAATTAAATGAGGTGAGGCTTGGCAGAGAGACATCTAATGCCCTTGTCAAGGGTATTTGAAGCACGAACAGAATATTAAGGACAAATATTTTTCCTCTTTGCTGAAAATTAAATAATAAACAAAATATTTAAATGTGATGGACGCTAGTGTTACGTTTTAAACTCAAGTTTTATGGGTTTTAATTAACCAATGATTAAATCTAACAAAATACTCTTATTTAATTTATATTTATATATTAATGGCCTTTCAAAGTAGATTTTATTTTACTTTATCAAAATTTGCTTATATAACTTTTTACTCCCTATTAAATATTTATTTGTAAAATGTTGTTTACCATTTGAAGAATGCACACGAACCAATATGTTGACTTTTCGCAACGCCGGAGTGTCAGCTTTAGTTTCAGTTGCAGTTTGAGCATTTTCTAACCTTCCCAAAGTATCAGCAATATGTGGAAAATTATATTCATTTTGACTGCCCTGCTGTACTCCTATTTTTCTACATTTTTTTTTTGTAAGTCAACCGTTTATGACACATTCATTCAGGAGCCAAAGGGCGAAAAGTACATTGAAACATATTAGTTAGAGGAAAGTTGGAAGAAATTCAAACACAATAGTTCTGGAAAAAATTCTATTTACAAAAAATATATACATATATTATTAATATAAAATAAAATAACTAAGCATAGTTAATTATATTTAGTATTCCATTCCTTTTTCCCTGAAATTTTTTAATAAGCCTTAATAAGCTCTTTAACTCTTATTTAGACTGTAAGCTATTATAATAATTTTATTCCCTAATTTTATTTATAGCTATTTGTGCAATGCTCTACTATATCTATACATTTTTTCTGCTGCGTGTAGGTATGTATCTGATTTTCCATCGTAAATGGGGGGGTTCAACTGAAAATTTGAACGTACATAAATATATGAAAAGTTAATTTGAAAAAATCTCTTTTGACAGCGAACAGCAACAGCCAAGGATGCGAGGTGTTGTTACAGCTCCCTCCTTCGTCCTATTTGCTGCCCCTGCTGCTTTCGGTTCCGAGTCGCAAGTCAGTCACTTGCAGGATGCTGTCGACCAGCAGCTACACGCCAGTACACTGAAAATAATATAAAAATGTAGTATAAGTTCTCGATATTTTCTTGAGCTTAAAAATCGAATGCAGTTTTATTAATGTGCAGCATTTGCAAATAAAAAGTATTGAGTTGTTATTAGGGGGTTAAAAAATAAATTTTCTATTAATAAATATTACTTAATCAATATATTATTTGTCATAAATGTACTACTTCAAGGTAATTAAGGAACTTTTGCGAATAAATAAGAAAACCCATTGTCTGCCTTGCTTGCCTATTGCCCAATTTCGGTAACTATTTATTTTCTGTGTACGAAACACATCACAAAACACTCGCATACACACACTCGCGCTGTAAACGATGAAAAATGTGCAAAAGCGAAAATATACGCGCTTCTTTGGTCCTTCGAGAAAAAGGAAAGGGAGCTGGTCCTGCTGTTCCTGTTCCTGGTCCAGCTGTTTATATAGCCTGGTCTACGTGTATAAATAACGGTAACATTTTAAATCAGTCTAGTGACTGCAGGAAAGCGCCAAAGCGAAAAGCTCAAACCGGTGCCAGCATCTGACAAGCGTCGGCCCTAGAAGCATCCACAACCCAATCTTGGCATCCCCAGGAACCATTTCCTATTCTGGTCTCTCGCTGACATTGATGTGCATGTTTTTGCGAGTGTGAGCTGTGAGTGTGCGTAACCGCAAAAATTTCATCCTTCATACATTTCCGAGTGTTTGTGTGTGCGAGCGCTGGACCTGTCCCTTTACCCCTTTCGCGTTCACGACCATGTCCACTTCGTGTCTCCTTGTCGCTGTCTCGTTCTCCCCAACTCTTTCGCTCGCTTTCACCCTTCAGCTCTGACACTCTTTTCACTTTTTCGTTGTTGTTGGTATATGTTTTTCTCCCGTTTTTTTTTTTTTTGTTGCTCCTTCATATTTTCTGCAAAATTTATGTAATTTTAACCCATTTTTTCGCACCCTGCCGTCCTGCTGCTACTGCTGCTGTTATTAAATCTTGTCGCAGTTGTAATTGGTTTTTTAAATTTTAATTAAAAGCCAGAATAAACGATAAGTTCGGACGGTGCGGGTGGATGGGTTTTATTCTTATACTCATGTGTGATTTATAGCAGTCAGGGATTAACGATGTGTTTGCGTTGTCTGTACTTTGAAATAAATACTCCAGCAGAAAAATATTTACTTTGAAATTCATTTCAACCGTGGGAGAGTCAGAGGTAGTGCAAGGATAAAGGATAATTTTAGAAAATAAACTAGTTTAAATAATGTTTGTAAACACACTTTTTAATACATAATACTTGAAGGCATGGTCCCTATTTCATACAAGAATTTAAATATTCCCAAAATTTGCAGTACATAAATAGTAATTTATAAGAAACACGACTGGTAAGTTCCTGCAAGCCTATAGGGGCTTTGGATTCACAGAAGGCACAGCTACTAATTAGATTGCCCTTGCATTTTAGACAGAGATATTTCTGTAGCAATTCTCTCCCTGGTTCCTTCATTGATTTCGGCAGCAATGATTGCCAACTTTGTCATTGCCAATTGAACTACTGCAGACATAAATCAGATGGCCACACAGGCTTCTGCAGCAGGAGCTGCAGCAGCTGCCTCTTGTGCCGGGAAAACCACAAAATGTCAGCCTTAAAAATGATCCGGTCCAGCTGCGACTTCCGTTGCCCATTAAGGCGCCCGTCAGGGTCCGGCCCGAATAATTGTATTAAAGGTAGAAAAATTACAGGTAGTTAAGCCAGGACACGATTGCCGGCAGCAGTCTCTGCTCCTTGCAGCCGCTGTCTAATTGAATTTTTCTGCGCAACGCTCATTTATTAATCCGATTTCAATCGGCACAGAAATCCCCAAAACACCCAGCTGGGGGCATTGCAGTTGCCTCAGCGAATTAATGACGTTCATTAGCCGCATTTAGATAGTCATCAAAGCGAAATAGAGACGAAAATGAAAGCGAAAGGTAAGCCAAGTGAAGAAATACGAATGCAATTGCCATTTCTGGTCATTTTAGTAGCGTTCATTTAAGATTTTAGCAGTATTTTTGTATTTTTTAAGAATATAATATTTCTTCAAGGATGTTTGGTTTGCAGTACTTATGTTCATACTCTTGGTCCTAATGAAAATCAAATCTAGCTGAACTCCCAAGCAGACGTTAGAGAATGTAATAAGCGGGTTTTGAAAGTTTTCCATACTATGTCCAAAGTAAATTTACTTTGCAACATATTAAAAACTCGATCGCTTCTGTGAAAATATCAAATTCTGAAGACATGTATGCGTCCAGTTATTAATATTTTTCGATTTTATGCAACTCTCAGATTCATTTTCTGGCTCACAAATCGCCCATTCAAATATACACACATTTTTGAGGATGTAACTTTTTCCTTGGTTCAATAGTTACGCTCTCTTTGGACTCTCGCTTGATTGACTAGGCTTGAACTACTTTCTGTGAATATCCAATTAAATTGGGTCAAACATCTCCCTGGTTTCCCCACCATCACTCCTGGGCTCGTTCCCCATTTCTTCCTTGTGTGGACGCCTTTTAATTAGCATGTTTATTTGACTTTGCTGGCAAGCGGAAAGTTTTCTAGGGGACTACGGCCCGGGCCTCATCCTTCTTGGCACACGTGCCGTATGTGTAATATGTGTTTGGATGTAACCGGGCGAGTTGCTGTCTGAGTGTGTGTCTGTGGGTGTGGGTGTAGCAGCTGGTTGTGCGTCGAGTGTTGATTAAACAAATTGCAAATGAGTTTCGGATTTTTTCTGGTGCTCTTGTAGTTTCCGTTTTGTTCTGGGCAAAAGTAAATAAACAAAGAATTGGGTAAGACATGCACTTGAACAAACTCTTATAAAACTAAACAAATACACGCAGCAGAGAGGAGCACAGAGAAGAAAGCAAACTGTAGTTAAATGCACAAATAAAGGGCACATGTTCGTCTGGGTATTTGTGTGTCTGTGCCAGTTGTGCAAATGACAGTGAGTTATTTAAGAAATGCAATTTCAATTAAATATGCAAAATACTCAAAAGTCTAATTTAGACAATTCTCAATGCCGTCCGGAAAGGAGAACAGCGGACGTACGGCGAATGGCAGCAGCAACAATGCGCAGATACTTAAATATTTATATAACCGAACGGTGCCGGTGGTGCTGGGGGTGGAGAAAGTCGGAAGGCGGCAGAAGGGTGGCTGTGAAGCTGCAGCAACAAAAGTTTGTAATCAACAATTTGCATATTTGCTTTGGCAACGGCAAAAACTCTCTCCCAAGCCTCTCTCTTCTGCACCTTGCGCCCACTTCCCATTGTTCCTCCTTTCGCAGAATCCCTACTTGCCACACCAAGTAATCAGAGAGAAGCCAGGGTATGTTGAACGTCACGATTTGGTATCTCAAGGAAATACTAGAAATACTAGGAAATAATAAAATCAACGACATATAAGCCAGGACAACGAACACATGGTTTTCTATACTTTTACCAATAGAAGGGATAACAGATATACTAAATACGATTTTGATGGTTCTTTATTGTTACTAACAATATATTTTAAACGGAAATCACTTGTTACATATAAATTTATACATTTTTTTAACGATACGCACTATTAATTTTAAATTTCGAGTTTGAGAAAAAATTATAATTGTTCTTAAGAACAATTGTCAGGTATTGGTGCGTCGTAAGTCGTTGAAATAGTTTTTACATGTCATTTCTGTTTTCTTTTATATATTTTTTTTGTGTTAACTGTTGTTAGTTCTACTTGTAGTTGTTGCTACTGTACTTTACACAGTTGTTTGGCTGCTTTTTGCACGCTTTTAAGCATTGCGCGGGCATGAAACTTACTTCATTTGCGTTTATGTGATTTTCTGCTCTAATAACTTTAAGTAGAGAGAAAGGCTTACCCGACAATACAGAAAAAAACTACATAATAATAAGAATAATAATAATTATAATAATGAAAAGAAAAAAAAAAGTATTAAGCTTTCTGTCGACAATTCTCATTCAACCACCGCAACCCCAAAAGCCACTTCTGACCAGTTTCCTGTGAACTTTTTCGTTGGCCTGTTTGCAGCTTTAATTTTTATGTTAATTAGGTATGTGTGAGGGGCAAGAGGAGGTTAAGAATATGTTTGCTTGGCTTTGTGCAAGGTCCTGGGGCAATGTCAAGTAGTTATTTTTCAAAACTCAAAGCTTAGAATTAAAGTTGCCTTTAAAGTCTGTAAAAAATTGGTTGTTTTATTACGTATACGTAATCAAGTATACGCATGGTAAACCTTTGCCTCAAAGCTAATTTTATTTTATTAGAGAATTGAAAATAATTATTAAAAATTCTTCAACTAATAAGCTGTAAGCAAATGAAGTGAATTCTCATAACTTACTAGGGCTTTATGCCCATCAGAACCTGCCAGACGTGGACTTACTTAGGACCTGCTGTAGACACCAAAACAACTGCAGACGCAGCCTAGTTTTTGGCAACTTTAAGCCTTCATTGGCTTCGGCATTAGCAGCATAGACTTGCCACTAAGTACTCGCAGCCACTGGGCGCCACTAACTTACTCACTGGCCGCTGGCAAAGGGGGTCTTGTGCGTTCGGCGCGTTCATTCATTCGCACTGCCCCATTCAGCGATTGTTGGCTGGATAATTATGTTGTGCGTGCGAGATTTATGCGCAGCCCCCCGAGGGCCGAAAAACATGGAGAGCGTGGAGGTCGGGGCCAAAAACGTAAGCCCGCCCAGGATTAGAAGGTGCAAAGACGCCATTTTCGGATGCTTCCATTGCTGCCACTGCCGCTGCCGTCGCCGCCATCGCCATCGCCGCTGCATGTGTTGCAAATAAATTGACTGTCTGTGGCGATGGGCAAACAAAGCGGACCAGGCCCCGAGCCCAATCCCGGCCCATGACCAGGTCCTGTCCACGGACCATGGCCACTAAATAAGCAGGATCGTGTAGGTGCAAATGGCCCGCCGAGTGTGTGCTGGTGTGTATGTGAGTGTGCGAGGGTATTTGGTATGCGTGCCAGGGGCGGCCCTTCGAGGGGGTAACGATGTTTTGGTATTCATTGGCTGATGAAGAGTGTTTGGCTGTGTGGCCTCTAGCGTTTGTTAAGCTTTGCTTTACTGAGGCTAAAAAGGCTTTGTAGTTGACCTGAACTAAATTTAGATTGTAGTATAATAAAATCTCTTTTTATGAATTATTTAAAACACTTATAAACATAGTAATCAAATAAACCGATTTTTAAAACAATTTCAACTTCTCAATGAATTTAAAATCAAACTGGATGTATGTAAACCAATTAATTAAGAAGTAAAAGAGGTTTCCTTATTTCCAATTTCTACAAAATCTAATATTTCTTAAATCTGTTTTTCAGTTTAAGATTGTATAGACAGTTAAATCATATATTCTGTGGATCCCCTCGTCCTGAGCCCAACTACTTCCTTGCCCGTTGAGTGAGTATCCGTGAAAGTCGCTTCAATATTCAATATTGCAGGCTCGTTCTGTGCGTGCGTGCTTTGAAATTAAATGTGGTTATAAGTAGGCATTTATATACAGAGCGGCGTAAGGCGGCCTCTATATGAAGCGAAACACTCACACGCATGTAAAGGCATTTCCCAGTGCCACATCAGATGTGGAGGGGGGAAGGAGTGTGCGTGTGTGTCTGTGGGAGTTTGTCTTTCAACACACAAAACAAATATTGAATGAGAAATAAACGCAAGCTAAATAATACAGAATATTCTTCTCCGCATTCCTCGCACTTGCCAGGCGGGCCAGTAAGTCGATTCTTAAGAAAGCTGACGCTGTCATTAACTTCGATAGACTTTTATCTCTTTCCCCGGTCCCCAGAATGCTTCTCTTTGCCCAGCGTCGCAATTTGTTTTGTTTCCTAAGGTAGCTGATAGCGCAGAAATTTCTATGGGAATTGTTCCAGAATTTGGTTACAATGCTTAAAACAGTTGGGTAGAAATAAATAAAAATATGGCATACTTTAAGCGAAAGTTTGAAGCTACAGATTTGATTAAGAATTAAATATGTTCGAATTTAAGCAGAAAAATAAATAATAAAAAGCAATACAATTTTGGTAAAATGAACCAATAAACCTAACAAAAATATGTGGCTGCAAGCAACATTTTAGCTTTAAATATGTTTGAAATAGAATCACTAGAAAGTCACATAATTTCCTTAAGTTATGTAGTATATGTTTTCGACAAATTCTAAACTCAACTCAATTTACATTTTAATTTACATTAGATAACATGTTGTATACATTATTACTGTTCCTATCGATATTTACATATTCCTAATCTATTTATTCCATTTCCAGGGGAACCAGAACTATGCTAGAATTATTCCAATTTTGTTTTTTTACCCATTCTCATGAACAATTGTAATCCAATTACAATTAGATTTCTGCAGCCAATAGCCATGGACTCTGTCCCTAAGACCCATGACACTCATCTAATTATTGGCTCAATTATAAACCAAGTTTTCATGCTCTGCGCCCCTCGTCCTTCGCCTTTGTGTGGCTGCCCGCCGCATTGGAAATTAGTGACATGACGCAGGCATTACTGGAACGCTTTAGCCATCGATGGAAGGGAAAATCATTGCCATTGTAGGGCGCCTAACCACACCCCCGAGACGGGACACGAGTCGAACGAGAAGGCAAACTCGAAACCGTAAGCCCAACACCGAAACCCAATACACATAACGTAAAATCCGCAAAACCCCAACCCGAAGCTCTCCATGCAATTTCCGCACAAGTTTGCGGCTATCGCGGCCCCAGGTCGTGTGCTGCAAGTGTAATGAGCTTTAATCATAATTGATTTAGTGTGTGAGCCCGGCTGGCTGGCTGTCATCAATGCCACGCGATTTATGCCCTGCAATAAACTTGCCAGACAAATCATGACGACAGTCGCCAGCCTCGACTGTTGAGTTCATTTTTCAAGCGGCCAAAAGTTGCGCCGCTTTGCAGCTCAACACTCGCTTATTGACTTACAGCCCGGCTAAAAGCCGAAAGCAAAAACAGGAAAAAAGAAGTCGATGCCTGCCACAAAAGCTTAAAGTTTTCGGGGGTATACGCTCCTCCAATTTCTCCTTTCATTTTCTCCGCTGGTGTATGCAAATATTTCCGGATAGGGCAAAGTTTTACAATGGAAGGGCAGGGTTTTCCTTGCGTTTTCCAGAGCTGTGTGCATTTAACAACTGTTGAAAATCAATTGCAATATTGATATGCCCTCATCGGATTTTGTTATAGACTTACATGGCTTCAGTGGATGCTGTGTCTTGGCCAAAAAGAGGCTACGCTTGGTCTGAACTGTAAAAACTGACTGCAGGCAACTAGTGAGGTTCATTAAAATGTACCTCTAAGATAAACCTTCTACACTGTTTTAATAAATTGGTCCAATATTTACTTAAAGTGGTGATAAGTGTTTAAAAGAACAATTTCTACAAGTACTAGGGATAAAAAAAAAAATAATAATAGTGAATTAAAAAAAGTGAGTTTAAAAAACTTTTTAAATACCGATTAAAAGTTTTTCTCAACCTATTTTTATTAACTCACGGCTAGGGAAATAAACAGAACAAAACAATTAGCCGAGTTAGGAATTTTAAATGCAAAAGCATGTTAAACTTGTTTTATATTAAAACTGATAACTGTAGTTCGGATGGAGAAAATTGCTAAGCTTAAGCTACTGAACAGATCCCCGAAGTATTTAAACAACGAACCGAAATGCGAGAACAATTAAATGAACGGCAGCTTGAGGGGCAATCCAAACAACGGACTAATTCCTGCTGAACGTCGGAGTTAAATTTCGGAAAACACAAAACCGAAATTGGCCGAGCTGCCGAAATCAAGGCAACCGGGGAGAGCGGTTAAAAAGACAGTGGCCCCAGCCAAGACAATCATTTGTCAGCTGCAGCTCCACTGATTGGCCATTTAGTTATGCGCCGTCATAAAGATAAGCAAGCTGGTCCAAGTCACATTCGGCTAAGTCTGGGGAAAATGACACCAGCAGAAGGACCACGGAAAGGAGAGCACTTGAAAACTAGGATTTAAAGTAAATAAATAGATTGTATTAGTAAATCTGTGGAACTATATTAATGGAACCATATTGATTATGTTAAATGTGTTGGGTTAGCTGAAGCTTAGTAGCCATGCAAAATAATAGGAACATTTATGTCAAGAACTTTTCTCTGAGTGCACGAGAAGAACTTGAGACTTGGCATTCATTAGCACTGGTCGAGCTGTCAGCTGTCGCCCATGGTCCAGGCTCCTGTCCTTAGGTTAGTTAGTGCAAAATGCAAATTTTCATGGCTGCACTTCACTAGCTTGAAGGCTCGATCCACTGGTCCCTCTCTTTTTAGCTGGCAGAAAGTTCTTGACTTTGGCTTTTTGTTTGTTTAATAAATTTGCCTCGGCAAAGACAATTTTAAATTCTTCTAGCAATTGGCAAACAGCAGCCAGAGCCACAGCTACGGCCACAGCAAGTAGGGCCCAAGGGCAGCAGGACAGGATTTGGGTCCACAGCGGATGCAACCCCATTACCGAGGGCCGAGGACAAAGGAAACCAATTAACAGACGCCATTGTTTCAGTTGGTAATTCAACTAAATTGCATGGCATTGCAGCTGTAAGCAAATCTACAGGAGCTCCACCTCCTTCCTTCCTCTCTCGCAGCTGCTCCGCACCTCTGTGCCTCCGTGCCTCCCTGCCTCCTTGCCTCAGTCCTCATCCTAATCCTCATCCTCATCCATTCAGGAGCGGAGCTGGTTTATTGGTACAACATTTCCAGCAATGTGTGGGCCGCCGCTGCAGGACGTGTAGGTGGTGCAAGTGCATGTGGAGTGCTGAAAGATAACTGGCAGCGGTAGCGAGCGGAAACAAATGAGTTGGAAGGGAATTAGAAACGGGCATTGCGACGAAGGGAGGGCGCACCGGCTTGGTCTCGGCTCCCATTTGATTTTTGGTCGAAGCCAGCAGGATATTGCGCAGAGCAAGGCGAACACTACAAAGGCTTTACTTCAGCTGATTAAAAACTTTTGGGTTATTGTTTTCTTCCCAAGAGATCCTCAACAAAACTGAAAAGAAAATAGAGTTCTCCCTCAATTGCTTCACCTTCGCATAATGGAAGCACAGTGGTAATCAGAGGTCAATGATTAAGATTTTTTTAGCTTGATTGATCATTTCCATTTTATCACTCTACAAACAAGAAATTTGAGCTCAATGAAAGTCCTTTAATAATGACGTAATGGATCAGTGGTTCCCTATGACTGGCTGTAAGCACTGATTTAGAAAGAAATCCAATGAAATTAGCACTCAGTTAACATTTCAAAACGGAATCTGTGATTTTTTTACGCTTTTTTGGTAACCGAAAATAAAGCCAAAAAAACTAATACCTAAACCCAAACCGCAGCCGCAGCCGCAGATAGCAACTGGTAACGAGCAACTTTTCATTAGCATTTGCTATAACAAATTCCGGCAACTACCGTCCCAAAATTGCCACTCCCACGCACACACGCACACGCTCCATCTCCGAATCTCACGAATGGAGTCCGGCAGAGTCCTGGGAGCCTGCCGAGTGCATTGAGAGGGGTAAACATTTTCATTGGTTTTCTTTCTGGACGGGTTGGCGGCGCATTTGAAGCGCGTCGAAAATGCATTTGCCCAGCGAGCGATCGAAAGCGGTTGCCTGCCTGGATGATTATCCTGTGTAAGTGTTTGTGCCTTTGTATGGGTAGCGGTGCTCCTGGGGGGCACTGTGTGGGCGTCTGTGTGTGTGTGTGTCTCCCTGCGCCTGTTTGCCAGGATAAACGACGTAATCCACACGAAATGGAACTTTTCACATTTAACTGCTCCTACTGCTACTGCTGCTCCAGCTTCTCTTCCAAGGGGAGCCGAAAATTTGGGAAAAGGAAAAGTTGGGCAGGGGATTTCGGGGAGCAGTCAGACTTGGCCGGTGAAGAGTGTGAAGTGCCGGGGCTGATAATGAAAACTTGAATCATTGTAGGCAAGCTGCAATGCCAGGTTGGTTAGTGCCACACGGCAACAAGGAGAATGCGCAATATCCTTACGCAACCTGGTGAGAGTCTTTGAATTTGTATTACAGAAACACCTGAATGGAAGCAAAAGGAGCCTGAATTATGATTCTCACGGGAAAGAAATAACATATTATTAATACAATTTCATTTTTTGCTTTTTCATAAAGATATCAGCGATTCCCCATTTCAAATATTTAGGAATAACAAGGATTAGTTTGTAATTTCAACGTAGTTGTGCATTTCTTATTGTTTATTACAGTTTTTTATTTAAATCCGACATTACCAGGTAGAGCTTGCTAGGAACAATTCAATAATAATCTTTTATTGTCCTGCTCCACATGGGAAATCTTTTGCAACATTCGGCTCTCCAGTCAAACTCCTTCCCTGTGGCAATGCATCGGGCAGTGCAGGCGAGTCATCTGGCGGGCAGAAAACAGCATGACCTGGTAGTCCCCGGACTCCGTCTACAGACTTTTCTCCCCCCGTGCAGCAAAGTGTTTTCGTTTCGTTTTCGTGGTCCGTTGCGTGCCAAATCTATGAGAGCGTGCGATGGCCGCAAAAAGTTGCCGGACAGAATGAGGCTGCCTGAGTGAAGATGGGCGTCCACAGTGCGAAAATATGCTTTTAATATTTTACTTATTATTTAGAAACTGAATCTTGAAACTCCAGAATATTTCAAATACAAAATATCAAAAATTATTTACCCATAAACAATACAAGCAACTATTCAAAGATTTTCCCTCAGTGCCAAAGTGATGCTGATGGGGATGGGAGTGGCATTAAGGATGAGGGAAAGGAGATCGGGGACACTGGCCATTGCCTGCGTCAACCTTTAGTAGCCTTTTGATGACTTTTTGCCCGTCTTGTTGGTGTTGTTGTTGGTGTTGCTGCTGATGCCACTGCTACTGCTCCTGCCACTGCTACGGGTGGTGGTGTTGTTGGTAGAACCGCAATTTTCTTGTTGTAGTAACACGCCCTATTGTTCTTGTTGTTGCTGCTGCTGTTGCCGTTGTCGTTGATGGCGTTCAAATGAAAACTTTTCCAATTATTGCGGTGAGCCGAACGACGGGCGGGAGAGCGAGGAAGAAAGACGGAGTCACAGCGGGTCAGAGACAACGGCGGGTGGGAAAATAAAGAAAAAAGGGAATCCCGGCTCAAAGAAAAATCATGGGGCAGACAAACAAGTAAATGAGCATCAAATCGAACTCGTGCGGCGCATAATGAGTGTTCAGCTCACCTAGGATTGGTCTTGCTCCTGGAGGTTACCCCACTTTGCAGTGCCCGCCCCAGTCATTAATCTAATTTGATGTCTCAGGTCTGCGCCTACGGGCGTCGGCAAATTTAAAATGATTTCCCGCCCGACTTCGGGCAAAGGTGTATATCGATCAAAGCCCGGAGCCCGTTCCACTGCTAATGATGATGACGCCCAGACAATGGGACAATCGGGCAGCAAGCAGCCACAATGACACCCGCTAAGCTGAGGCACGCTTCATGACAATGCATTGTGCCGCCATGCTGCTAATACGCGACCGGAAGTGACGCCATATTGTTTTTAGTGCCACCTTTTTATACCCTTGCTTGCTGTGACCATTTTTTTTGTGTAATTCTAATATATTTTCTGCAGTCTTGAAGTTTTTTTTTCATTAATATTTAAGTTTAATCTTTGCTTTAATCATATTAAAGACGTTAAATTAATATATTGGTGCCTCGCATAAAATATTAAAGATAAGAAATTCGAGGAACCGAATTCGAAATCGTACATAATAAAGCAATTTTTTTCAAAGAAAAACAATACATTTATAATCTAAACAATTCCTGAAAAAAAATATGAAAAAGGGACGCCATTTGTGATGATCAATCCCATCAAACGGAAAAATGTTCAGTATAATCTATGAAATATTCAAAATAAAATTTCTGACTGCAGTAGATTGGGTAAACCATTTTGATTGCCTTTAATTTAATGACAATTAACCTACAAATTCGACGAGCCAGGGTATCGTAAGTTACAATCCTCAATTTCTATTATTCCAGTCATATTTTTTTTCCCTTTTGTCATTACTGCCTGGCGTTTCTCAATGATGACAATGGGCTTTCTTCCCTGTGACCTTCCAGTGGGGGACTGGTGGAGTTAACAAAGGCAAAAGCGGATATAATTTTGTTTGCACACGGAAGTTTTTTGTTGCTCGCCGCTGTTGCTGTTGCTCTTGCTTAAATCCTTTTTTGCTTAACTAAATCACCAAATTGATTAATAATTGTCGTCATCGTCATTGGCGTACATGACTCTGTGTTTATATGAAAGTTTAATTAAACTTTAAGCGTTTGTTGCATTAGCATTGCCAACCATACACTCCCTGCCTCTCTGTCGCTGCCACTCTCCCTTAGTCTGAGAGTTTCGTGGGCGTTTTTTGCGGCTGGTATATAGTATGTGTCGATTAATTACGCGTCTCGTCTGTGCCAGTGTTGCAAAGTTTAATTAGTTTCGCTTTTAATTGACAGTTGAAAAAGTTCAGGCAGCCTGCCGCATGTCAAATCAAAAAGGGGAAGAATGCGGCAGTCCTAAAAGGAGCGAGAGAAATTGAGAACGCCAAGTCTATTAGGGGCGAAATAAACTCCAAATTGGCAGGAGAAATTACTAGGTCGTAGAGAGATCTATGTAATTTTTCTTTAGCGTCGAAAATGTTCAAAGATTGCAGACCAGATAAATCGTACATATATCTGCAAATTGCCCTTAATAAATTCATATATTTTCTTTCCAAGAGAACTTTTTTATATAAAGTAGACGATCAAAAAGCAATTTTATTGATACATTTTATAAGGTCTTTACAGGTTTTTCTAGAGCGAAAATAATCTGACAGATTGACATATTGATATTTATAAATATTATAAAAGGGAGCACTATATTTAATTATTCCTACTTTCTATACCTAAATACCAGCCATTAGTTAAATAATCGCAGTTCCATTTAAAAAGTCAATGGAAGAAACATTTACACTTTGTCTTAATCGGCTGGGCCGACAAGCTGGCTTTCCTTCTTGAATGGACCTCGCCTGTCGTTAGCCGGGCTTTAAATGCTAACTGCTTCCGCCTCATGCTTCCCGTATCCCTATCCCGTATTCCTTCTTTGCGGCTGCCACTGTTCCTACTTTGGCAGTTGGTCGTAACTGCTTCTTGTTGCGTAAGTCAACAGTCGCAATGTTGTGTTAATGTGGGCTATACGTTTTCCCTGGCAGTGTGTGTGTGAGGGAATGTCCTGTCATTTGTTGACCAAATAAGTACATGGCAAGCAATTTGTATTTGTTTTACTTTTGCCAAGTGCTGAGTCCTGTCCGGTTCTCCAGCTTTCCAGCTTTCCAGCTTGCCAGCTTGGCACAGACTCCTGCACGCACCAGAGCCAAAAAGCAAAGGACTCAACTAATTTCATATTAAAACATCGTTTTGCATGCAGGAACACAAGCAGCATCGGCATTCTGAGGGCTGCCAAGACTCTCCTTTTCCATTTCCAGGGCGAAGCGTTCCTAATGAATTTGATGTCCTGGCCGAAAAATTCTTTGGTCTCGTGTTCCTGTGTGTGGGGACACATAATTGTCGGCCCCTTGCCCTGCAGCTGTCGGTAGACAGTGGAGCCAACAATGCAATTAACATTTATGGGATTTTTTAGAAGTCTCCCCTTTGGCTCCCCACACCTATTGCGGGGCTTAACTTCCCAGGCCCGAAATCAAAGTCGGCTCGATAATCCAATGAGCCGACATTTCATTCCTTTTCTCCTCATCGTCGTGTCTCACTCTTTCAAACGATCCATAATAAATTGCAAATAAATAGGCAGTGAAAGTGAATTACAAATGAGTCGTGTCCAGCGAAGCGCAGCCAAAAAAAGGACACCAAAGCGGCCGAGAAACCCCGAATTATCGAAAATTTTTACTCATTATTGGGGCCAGAAGGGCGGCACATAAATTTATGTGCTGTCCCTTTTTCGTTCTGACCAGGAAATTGCCCAAACCCACAAAACTCACTGAAGAAAATACTGCGGTCCCGAGGATCTGTCTTCAATCATTGAATAATTTTAATCTATTTTATAATCTTCAATATAATTATTCAATGATTTATGCATGATCATTGGGATTTGTGCTATAATATCACTATGTATTTATGTACATATATATTAACGAAAAATGTCGTAAAAAGATTTCAAAAATTTACAGATAAAAATATAACTCGAAAATGTATACATATTTAAGAATTATAAGGAAAAAAAAACTAAAAAACTTCTTCAGTGTTTCAGTGTTGGAACTTTCAGTTGAACGCCACTGAAGCGCTTCTAATCAGAAGAAGAAATTCCATAAGAGATACACAAGCTTATATATAGATATGGCCAGAGTCTGATTCCGGCCTAGGTCATGTGCGAGTATTTGCGTTTGGCTATTTTCAAACGAAGCTCGGCGATTGGCAATGTAATAAGACGTTGGCCGCATCATCTGTCTATGGCATTGCGCACACATAAACCTTCTTTGGTCGCCGGAATCGGATGCGAGCACAGCGATGATTGAGCCAGTGAATAAATCACGAGGCAAGTGGCATTAGATTGGTCGAAGAACGTGGAGTGTTGGGTGCGTTTGCACAATGAAAACTTTATGGATTGACTTTGGCTGGCACATTGTTAAGTTTATCCATGATCACTTCAACTTTTTTTTTAAAGCCGTCTTAGTATAATTATAAATTGTTTAACTTTAGTAACTAATAACTTTTAACTAATATAAAATGTACTTTCTGAATGTAAATTTTGAACTCCACAATTAAATGGCTAATTAATTCATGCAGCTATGATTTCTTTTTAAATTTTCTCTATTATAAATGCCCATTATTCATTCGTTCCAGGAAAATTCTATAATCTGTTTTATATGCATTTCGGATCGGATTTCTGTTGGCTTTTTCGCACGCCTTGATTTCGCATTTATCGACTTTCCTCTTTATTTAACCGATTTCAGCTGAGGTCTGACTGACCAGACAGTTGGCTTCGTGTTTCATAGGTGCCACGCCCCCGGACATTGGACACCGGCTACCGACCAACGACCCGCCCGCTCCCGTTTCAGCCACTCTGCGGTTGAGTGGGGCATCATTATTATGCCATGCACAGTTATGTTCCTGACCCGAGCGGAGAAATATGTAAAAGGGCCGCGCAAAAATCCTTTTCCATTTTTTTTTTACTTTCCTTATACCCTAGCCCGAATTTGACATATAAAATTCAACTTTTGTGTGGAATTTTTGAGTCCATCTCGGGGTGGGTCTGGGGTGGTGAAGGTCGCTGTGTATATGGCTATGTGTGTGTGCGCCTAATGTCAACTTTTGGGCACCGCCCTGGCAGCAGCTCAATTTCGCTTTATGTTAATTTAAACATGTGCCGCTATGCGCATAAAATATGAACTCAACCTCTCGCTTGCTTATATTTTTTGTATCCAGCCACCCCCCTCCAGAAAGGATCGAAAGGATATCCAGGGTGTCCGAGTTGCCTTGAGTTCTGGCCTTGCTATTTGTTCATTGTAGTTTCGGGTCAAGTTAGTTTTATTTTCAGAGCCGGAGAGTGTGTGTGCCCAAAGATTTTCCTTTTCTCCTTTCAGTGCTCAGCTGCTGCTACACTGTAAAAACAATTCTGAGGGAATGTTATTTTTTAATTATGATTTTTTTTTTCATATAAAAGAATGTTTGTAAGTGGAAAAAAGTATAATCGCAAATACATTTTGCTTAGTTATTTTCCCCTTATTTTTTTACATATCAATTCCATCTTTACTCTTTATTAAATATGGAAATTTCCATTGAATAATTCATTCCCTTAATTTGGTTTTAATTAGTATTATGAGCTTCTTTAATTTCCTTTATTTTAACTTAAATTCGAATTATAACAGCTTAACACAAAAGCACTTTTGATTTAAGCACTTAACAAATCTTAAATCTTTCGTATGCCTTGGTTTTTCCAGTGTCCTCCCATCTCTTGGGCGTATAATGCTAGATGGGGGGCGTGGCACGTCTGGCATGTGTGGCCAAGTGATTTGTATCTGTGTGCTGGTCATATGTTTACTTGTGTATGTGTATATTTCTCTCTGATTTCTTCTTGTTGATTTTTATGTTAGCATACTTTTTCCTGGCCAGTATGTGTCTCACAAACAAGCTTTGCCGTCGATATGCGTCCGTACATACTCCCATATATGTTGTTATTTCGGCTGAGGTGCTTTAATGGGTCTTATTTCATAAATTTTATATACTACTCCGCATGTATTTGTCGGTCGATGTGTGTACGCTGAAACAATTCAATTTGGTAGGGCTTATTGGTTAGTTGATGAAAGAGAAGTCTAAAACGAAAGGAAAAGGTGCTGGCTTAAGAAAGATTAAAAAAAATAATTTAACTGACTTTTCTTCAAACAGTAAACAGTGTAGGAATTCAATTTATTTAATAAATATGCTTCTTAAAATAGTTGGAAGTCCTAACTAAACTTATTCCCTGCAAAAAATAGTCCCTTATTTATGTGGTAGCTCATTTTTAAGACCTTGTAATCCTCGATTTTTTTTCAGCTCCAACTCAATTTCTCTTTCATTTGTGGGATAAAGATGAGATTAGTGCTTGTTCGCAAAAAACACAAACGTTCCCTTGAACTTGAAGCTAAATTATGTTTGTCTACATGATTTTTCGGTTGCCTTCTATTTACCATTTTATATGTTTTCCTTGTTTTCTTTTTGCTTTGGGTTTTTCACATGAGCTACAAATTTTCATTTTATTTCGGTTCGCCTTTGGGGTCGCATTTGTTGTGCAGATGGATGTGCCATTTAGGCAAATTGAAATGCAGGCATCTTCATTTGTGTGTTTTGGTCAAAGGTATTCCTTTTCTAGAGGCCCGCCAGGGCTCCCGCTCATTTTCTATTTCATCTTCTAATTATGAGCGTTTTAATTAAATGCTTGGGCTAAAAGCATTTTTGCACTGCCCACAGAATGTTTCATTTTAATTAAAAATTTTGACAAGAAATCAAAGGCTGTGTGTGTGTGTGCGTGGGGTAATCTATCGGGGGGTAGAGGGTTTTGGGTCCTGCCCAAGTTGTCCTGCGAAGCCGTTGTCGTGTCCTGGGCACATTTGTCAATTTATATTGCTTTCACTTGGCGCTCCATGGCCCCGTCTAGCTCTGTGACAATTTTTCGCTGCTCGGGGGCATTTATCAAAGCAATTGCCATAAATTTGCAAGTGCCCCAACAGATTAACAGTCGAAATGGGCTATCTGGCCGCCCCTCTGAAGCGCTCGTTCGAAACAACAATTTGTGGCAAACAAAATGCAAAATTAACTGCATTTTGCAGTGTTGCAGGACGCGTGTGTGTGTGCTGGGGATATTTGACCCTATCTGAAATGCGAAATGCAAGCAGCGTGCGCCACTTAAAACTTTCCCACCACTTAACCCCCTGACCCCAGCATAAATACAGACACGGACAGTGGCACGGGCACGGGGACAGGCACAGGCAGAGGCACACAGGACGAATGCGGCTAATTGTATTGGTAATGCGCATGAAAGCTTTTGATTATGGGCGCCATCATGAGTCTCCAATCTCTCCGCTCGCTCTCTATATGCACTATACTACACACTACTATTGCGGGCATATCCTCTCGATGGCCGCCACTCCGCAGCCCATTCCATCTCTGATTAGCTTTTACAAATTGCAACAGTGTCATTTGTTACAACGGCAACAACAATGGCCTTGCAACAAAGGTCCACACTGCATTTAATTTATTTGCAGTGCAACGGCGCAACAGAACGGCAACAACAGTGAGTCATTGTCGTGTGCGTATTATTGGCTTAGTGCCAAAAAAGTGTCAATGCATAAAATATTTATTGCCTGACCAGGCACAAACATAAACGAACGATTGCCAATAGCAACCAACCCGGTACAGCGACATCAGCAGCCGCCACCCTCGTTTTTCACTTAGATTTTGGCCAAAAACTGACAATGAAAACGGGGAGATGAAATGAAATCAAATAGGTAATTTAATTGAATACACATTAAAGGTTATGCAGAGGGGAAAATGAGCGAAAACCTATTACTAGGGCATGAACTCGGAATTAAATATTTATAATTTTATATAATATAATTCTTTATTTCTGGTTGGTAAAATATTAAGGCTATATATATGAAAATTACCTTTCAAAGTGTTTACATTTTTTAGAGTTACTGGTAAATCAAATCCTTTCGTTGTCCACTTGTACTATAATTCATATTACATGCCCAGGTTATAAGCAAAACCAGAACTTTGCCTAAGCTATGCTTAATCAGAGCAGTCCAACGCAGTCTTGATATCAGAGCACCTGCCTTGTCACAGCTTAATGGCAATTAAACAACTCCTTCACTATCATTGGAACTTCCAATTTTACTAAATAAACAAACTTTGCACAAGACAAACAAAGTGACAGGCGGACGGACAATGGCAAAATGTTCAGAGCTCCTGCTGCAGCTCTCCAATTCGCCAGGTTCTCCAGTTTCTCCGATGGAAGAACAACATTTAAAATGGTCGGCCAGGGCTTCATTCAGTCTCTTCAGTCTGAACAGCTAATCAACGACCAGACCCAAACGGCTGCCATTTATCTCAGGCTTTTTTCGGGGCGGTGCAATGCCAAAGTTTTTCTCTTGTTCTTCGTCCTTTCTCCTTTTTGTTTCTCAAATTAATCGATTTAATTGAAGACTGCAAAGGGAAGTACGAAAAAGTTGGGCTCGAGTCTGCCACGATATTTCAGTTTATTTAAAATTGAAATTTTCCCAAGAGAGATAGATTTGTGCACAGCCGAAAAATCTTAAGGATGTCATTATAAAAATTATTTATTTCGATTTTCTGTAATTATCAAGATTTGTATCCTCTAAATTTAAGATTGAGTACCTATGATGTTTTGTATATGGTATTTATGAAAAGTTCCTCTATATATATACATTTTTCAAGAGATATTTGCTTATTTCTTTCTGTGTGTTAACATTCCCGGCAAGAAACAATCGGCTGCCAGTTATTTTGGGTGCAATTGATGCTTTCCAAGGGGGAGGGGCAAGTAGGAGCTGTCCGAAGGGGGAATAGTGGAAGCGTTCAGTGGCTGATGAAGCATCTTTGCCTGGCAGCGTTGAAAGATGCACGAAATGGCGCACATTTCTAGTGGAACTGAGGGTGTTTTTAGCGGCAAAAAGGTGGTGGTGGCCAGGTGTTGCTCCCAAGCCAAATGTAAATAACTGAGCCGCCGGCAAGGTTGCCTTGTAGCTCTCGTAAATAGTTTTTGCCTGCGAGTGAAGAGTAAACACATTTAGTTTGAGTGCAAATCGAGTTTGAATTTGCTTAAAGGTGCACAGCGCCAGGTCTGGGACTCCAATGCCGAGGAAATGGAGCACGAGCAGTGCCAGCAGCATCCACAGCATCCGCAGCGGTGGCAACTAACAAGATTTGCCAAATGCATTAAGCGCGAGCTTTTGCTCTGAAAAAAAATAGAATTTGACTTGGGTCGAGCAAAGCTGCTCTTTTTAAGCGTCACATGTTAGAGGGTGGGAAACATGCAATGCCAAAAAATCACAAATTCTGTCATACGGAAGGCTTACTAGATTTGAATAGTAACAAGAATATAGGGATGTGCCATTAGTGGGCTTACATAAAATGGTTAAAATAAATTAATTACACAGTGTTACCGTTTTTCGGCGCATTTTCGCTTAGAAAAATTCCTACTCGAAAGTTTTCGACCAATTTGAAAAAGTCTTGGCGCTTTTTATAGCTTACAAATTTAGCTTACAGGAAAAAAATAACTCATTGTATGTTGCGAATGAGAAATACAAAATTTTTGCTAGGAAATTTGAGGTTTTTTTTATTACATTTTCGCTTTAAAAAACTCCAACTCAAAAAGTCTTTGAGCAATTTGAAAAACTCTTGGCGCTTTTTATAGATTTATGGAGTAGCTTACAGGAAAAAATAACTTATTGTTTGTTTCGAATGAGAAAAACAAAATTTTTGCTTGGAAATAAGAAATTTACATGTTTTTTTACTTTGAAAAATCGTCATAACTTCATCAGTTTTCGTTATTTTTTCATGAAATCTGTCTTGTTTTATTCGTAATTGACTAGACAACAAAAACATCATTGAGAACTAGTGGTGATTTGTTACAAAAAAATGGCGTCAAAGTCGAAAAAATACGGAAAAAAAGTGAAAAATTCATATTTCGAAGCAAAAATGTTGTATGAGAAATACAACAATCCCAACAAACAATGAGTTATTTTTTTCCTGTAAGCTTAATTTTTAAGCTATAAAAGCACCAATACTTTTTCAAATTGGTCGAAAACTTTTCGAGTTGGAGTTTTTTAAAGCGAAAATGTGCCGAAAAACGGGTTTTTGACAATAACTTCAGATTTTGAGGGTGTTAGAAAAATTGTAAACATGGTTTTGTGATATATTCGACCAGATAAACAATCTCTACTATGTCACTTCAAAAGGTTAAAATCACTGCTACACAGTATTATTTAAAAAAAGAATATGAAATTACACATTTGATAAAAACTATATGTATCCAATTGAAGTTAAGTCCATATATGTAAAATACATAATTTGATTCGCTTACCAAATCCATTGACTTTGCTGACTGAAATTTTTTTTAATGCTAAAACTATTGTATTTCAAAAACAGGTGAGGTCAGGAAAAGAAATACTTTTCTGACAGACGTCCTGCAAAATAAAGTATGCAAAGAATAGTTTATGAAAAAGTTAGTTTTTTCCCATCTTCTAACCTTTATCCACCTGTCATTGTTTTTTTTTTTTTTTAACTCAATGCAATTTAATGCTCAGCGAAATTATATTTCAAATGGCAGCCGCGAGAAGTTTCTCAGAATATTGCCAGTGACAGTCCCAGTTACCAACTAAAATAGAACTAATTCCATATGCCTTGTAGCCAATTTCCAGGCAGATAGCGGGGACTGACGGAGCGGGGGCGGCTGGCGAACAGCTGCCCAACTTATGACATGAAAATAATGTGGGCGAAACAATGAATTATGCACTTGGAAATAAGTTTGGAGCTCGGCAGCGGCCAAATTGGAACGCGCGACGATGCGGTGGCCAACAAAACCAGTTGGCAAATCACTCATAAATGGCCCAAAACTGGGGCTCTATGGTCATGGCTGCAGCGTTCAGCGTGCGGCGTGCAACCAGCTACTTGCAACTTGCAACCACGGCCTGCATTTTCCGCCGAACAACTGTGAAAGTTTTCGGCTAGCTGGCAAATAGATGGCAGACAACGGCACCAACAAATTTCGCTGCCATAAAATGTAGCCAAATGCAAAATGCGTGCATGGGGCTCATAATAATTCATAAGCAACATTTTGCAATGGCAGCGGAGCTTTTCCGCTTTCCCATCACCCTAGAGTGTGTATGTGTATGTGTGTGCTGAACGAGCGAGTGTGTGGCGCGTTATATTGCACAATAAACGCGTTAAGTTGAAAGTAATGCATCAACGTTTTGCACGCGCCCCAAAAATGCAGCCAGAAAGTGCACTGGCTTACCCGAAAATCGTTTTTGCTAATATAATTATTTAAATGATTGACATGTGATTGATATTAAAAAAATATATATACATATGTATTAAGTATATTATCAAATAAACCTCTGTCATTTCATTAAATTACCTATAAAGAAGGTTATAGCTTAGTTTTCTTTTTCTTTTCTTTTCTTTTCTTTTTCAGATGTTGTTTTCTTTTATCTTGGTATGCATTTTAGGATATTTCAGGATTTACTTTACAATTTTAAAACCGGTTTTTCCTCTTATTTTTTGTTTTGCAAACTAGTGTAATATGAGCACAACCTCAACAATGAGGAGTGTGTGCCTCCATATGTTGCCTTCAGACAGACTGACAAGGATGGAGTGAACATAGGCAACTGGATGAGGGCACCGAAGCCTTTGAAAGATGAAGGAGCAAATGAGGTTGCAGCAGCGGATGTGCAAACGGAAGCCAAGTGCAGTCGCGGAAAATGAAGTGAGGTGCGAAATGAAGACATGGAAATGTTTGTAAGCAGTGACTGTAAGGGCTGCCACTGATCGGCGGATTAAGCCTCGAAAGGTGTTTCTATACAGAATTCATACTTCAAATAATTTGATAGAGATATTCTCATGATCTGGATTGGGATTGCACCCAATTGCAATTAACTATCAATATTATTTGTTTACTCTTTCTATTTTTGAAAGAAATAAAATGTAATTTGTAATAGAGATAAGTTATGTTACATTCCCTTGTGAAATCAACCTGCACTGTCCGCCCTGAAAGCTCAACTTTAAATAATAAGGATTTTGTTTATCTGCGGTAATCAACATTCCAAATGAAAGAAATGATAAAAATCATCTGTTGACAATATGCTGCGGTGCAGAATGGTTGGAAAACAATCGATAATAATTTGAAACGGCGGCATGAAAGTAAAATTATAATTAATAAATCCATCATTTCGCACCCGCTGTTGCTCGATTGTTTTTACTCCTTGTCGTTGCGTTGCGATGTCAGGGACAGAAGAGGCATGGCCACGCCCCCTGCAGTGTTAATAAAATGCGTGAAATTTCCATACCCAGCTTGGGGGCGTTTATGCATCAGATGTGTTATGAATTTCAATGCAGTGCAGGGTGCAAAAAAAAAAAAAAACAGAAATAAAGACCAACTTCGAACTGAAAAAGTGCACAAAAAAAGAGGACCGAGTTGAGTTGAGTGGAGTGCGTTTTTCGAAAAGGGAAGGTGAGAGGACTTCTCCACCGCCCTTCGCATTCCTGTGTATATTTCGGGGCAGGCGAGGTTCTTGACGCTGTCGCTGACATTTCACATTACATAAACGTATTTATGCAAATGGGCTGCGAGTCCTGCGTCCTACGTGTTTGGATCCTGCCGCACTATGCTCCCTGGCCGCCATCTACTACCCCCGACTCCTTCTTCGCTCCTGTTTTTGTCGATGCGCCATATTTGCATGCATTTTAAATGACTCGGATATCAATTTTGACATATCACTTGACAGCTTAAAAAGGTTTATGTATTTATACAAACGAACACGCCAAACTGATAGGCCTCTCTTTCGCTCGCCGTATCGCTCCCCTTTTCCCCACCCCGTCTCTGTTTCTCTTCGGCACAATGTGCGCATCTTTTTTTGTCATAATAAAAAAGGCGGATTTTAAATTTATTGCTTCATTAAAGCTTAATACCCAACGGCATGAGTGTGCGTTTCGCTCTCACTGCGCTCCTCTTTATTCATGTATCAGGTGAAATATTCAGGATCTGGCTCGCACTTTTTTCGCTCCTGTTTTTCGTTCCTATCCTTTTGGCTCGACATTGTTTTGGCCATGTGTGTTTTTTGTCGGCTTTAAAACATTTGAAAGTCATCCAGCATTAGTCAAAAGGTGTGCTCCTGGCATGTTCGCTTGGTTTAGCTGCTGCTTTGTTGTTACTGCCTGGTATTTCATTGTTGCAAAATTAATACATTTGTAATTTAAATGTTTTGTTGCCGGGCGTACATTGAATAAAATGGCACCGAAAGCGCGCATGTAAAATGCATGTTAAGTATTCATGTTATTAAAATGTAAACAATATTAGGGAAAAACTAAACGCAAAGGCCGTGCTGAACTTGTTCAATGCCATTGAATTAATAATAAATGTTGCAGGGAAACGGCTTTAAAGTGGAGTCGTCCTTAAGGTCACCAGTTCAGCTGGCAGAGGGCAAAGTTAATCATAATTCTAAAAGGACTACGAGCGGCGGGGGCAGTCGGTCAATCCATTAGTTTGGCCCGCAAAGCTCAACTCGAAAAGCCAGAGTAAATAATTAAATTTGCTGCGTAAATAAAACTTGGAGTGGCCGCCAAAATGGCCGGGAAGCTGGAGCAACCACTTGAACCGCTTGTCTACAATGTCAAAGGCAGGCACACGCTCTCTCTCACTCAGCCCCCCGACTTTCTCCACTCCAAGCCCATCCCATCCCCATACCCACTCTCCATTTCCCCCCTTTTTGTCTGTCTGTCAGCTACTCCGATTCTGAAGCAGCTTTCATTTGGCATTCAGTGAAATTGCTTTTATTAGCGTATAAATCAACAGTGCAAAAATCGTAGCACACTCTCCGGCATCCCGGCGTTTAAATTAAATTTATGCGCCATTCCGATTACAAGTTGTTCTGGGCCCAACGAAAGACAACGCGGACTAGAAAATGGCCGAGAAGGCCACCCTTGGGCGGACACTTGAAAAGTGCATGAAAGGCCTAGCTTAACGACTGTTCGAAGGAGAGCGAAGTACCTCCGATACCATTGCCCATTATTATGCACTGGACATAATAATAAAACTATAAATTAAATTAACTCATAAAAATTCCGTGTGCATAAAAGGGCAATGGCAATGGCCATGGCAATAGCTAAGACGATGGCGAAGACCCACCACCACCATCCGTCCGGAACCCGAAATAATAACCTTGTTTTTGTTGCAGCCCGCCAAAGGAGGCGAAGAGGGCGGCCATCTATCTATCTGTCTATCCGGGGCGGTGTCAGTCTCAGGCTGCTGCGTTGTCCAAAAACTGCCCGCCAGAGACCGTTCGCCACTCCACTCCATTCTAGCTCCGGCTCTTACACTCTTCGCTCACTGAGCGAATAAAAGTACCTTAAAAAGGCAAGGAAAATTATAAGCAAAAAAACTGGCTAGGAAAATATTAGCACAAAATAATATTAATATATAAAGCGATCTTAAATTTATTTTATTAAGTTCATATATAACCAAAAGAAAAATTGCCCAATGTTTATAGTTATCAATCCTTTTCCATTATTCCCTGTTGCCGCTATTATAATTATTTTATTTTCCCATTTTAACTAGTTATTTAATTTTCTAATATGCATTAATTATTTCATTTTAAAAGTTTTTCCTGATGTGTATAACTTATAATTTAATGCGATAGTCATAGTGGACTATTTAATTGATACCAATATTTTTATATATAACTATAACTATCTTAACACAATTTTTAAATCTAAGACTATTTTTTTGGCAGTGCCCCGTCTCATCTTTTTTTACTTACCCATTCTTGCTCACATTTTATGGGGCATACATATAGGCGCTTTGGCTTGTAAGTAGCATGTAAGTCGGATGATTTAAATTCTTGTGAGCACACCAAAGCGAGCCATCCTGCTGCCTCCTCAGCGCGATATATAAAGCGTCAGCGCGCATATTTGATTTGATTTCATTGCCAGAACTGAGACTGGGGCTGCGACCGAGACTGGAACTGCCCAGTAGGCCATTTCGTCGACGAGGACGCGACGTGCCTGTAAATATTTATTAATGCTGTGCAAGTTTCCATTGGCCCTGGATACCGAATATTGCGTTTGTGTGTTTCCAATGCGATGATTCTTCACTGGCTTTGATTTTTATTGAGCGCAGTTTGAATATGATTTTGTGGTCGCTGCCCTACGAAAGTTTATTTGAAATTTTCATAGTCAGAGTGCAGTGGCAAAAAAGAGGAAATTGATTTGGCCTTCCAGTGGCTGAGACTTTGCTTTAAGTTGAAGTTTACTGTATTTTTCTTAAAAGTTCCAATTGATTAGTTTTTTCTCTTGAATTTACATGCTATATGATTTTTAATACATTTTTGTTTTGGTGGCTTCTAATAGTGTCAGTTTTCAGTGCATTTCTAGGTTTCATAACTTGCCTTTAGCTTATATATAGTTATATTGTTATAGTTTCTTAGTTTTTAATATTATGCAGGTAATTAATCAACAAAGCAGTCCAATAACTTGTATACTTAATTAGGTTAATGAACTGCTTTGGTTGATTTATTTTTTATTTATTTTTGTACGCGTTCCCCTGGCTCCTTTATGACCCAGTTGCTTTTCCAGCTGGTCGACAACCAATTTCGTAATGCGATTTCTTAATATCAGCTCTATTAGTTTCTCTTGGTCCGCTTTAAACTTTTGCATAGCTTTTCTAAGGCGCTTCTTGACTCGCACGACTTTTGAATGAACTTTGGGCCTTCGCTTTGCAATAAAGCCCATTTCCCGCCACGGATTATTCATTATATTAGATTGTCTAATTCCACATCAATTTTGTAACAATGCCTAAACTGAATTGAATATTGATTGCTAAATCAAAGCGAAATTTAATAAACTTCGACAACGGGCCAAACAAAGGGCAAGCAGGCAGCGGTCCAACAATGAGGCCAATAAATGCATTCAGCTGCGGAGCAAGAGGCTGTGATGATGACGTTTAAAGCAATTACAAGCGAAACCAAGCCAAAGTCCACACCCATTCCGCCGCCCACGGCCCACCGCCCTCTTAACAACAATGTGCATACAAATGCAAATTGCACCCCGGCATACGTTGCGTATACGTAACGCCAAATGCCAGAGGCAGGAGCGCCAACAACAATGCATTTTCGCATTGCGTGAACAAAATAGTTTTGTGTTGCGGTTGTTTTTAGTGGCTCCATGGGGGCAAGCTAGTTTTCTGAGGGCGGGTCTTCCCGGGGCAGCGAGTGGGGCGCGCGGAATGCGGCAAACGTTGGCCTAGAACAGCAACTACAACAAGTGCAGGGGCAATTACTGGGCGTGTAGCTGTAGCGTCATAAGCCAGAGCTCAAGCTAAGAGATGGGGAAAAGCGAGAGTTGCAATTTCTAGTTTCTTTTCGCGAGCTTAACAAATGCATAACCAACTGCGAAGAACAAGAGTGCCGAGCAGCAGCTGGTGAAATATGGAGCTTAAAAATACCCTTTAAAGAGGGGAAATTCAAAGCTTATGTGTATTTTAATATCCCATGGAAACGATAATTCACTTAAATTGATAATCTTAAGGTAAAAATAAATTGTATATATAATTTTGGTTACCCCCTTGAAGTATTTTATACCAAGCCACACATATTTAATAATATTTAGTAATATTATCAAGTAAATTCATAAACTAGTACTAGCTAGTCCATATTTCCAGATGCCATACTCTATCCCATGGCAACCCCAAGGCATTGTTGAGTTTTGTTCGGTTGATTGCTGGCTGCTTGGATGCTGCCTTGCACAGTATTCAGGGTGCAGAGCTGTTTCGCGTGCTGAGCATTTAGTGACACATTTTAGTGGTTGCCGCGAGCAAATTGCAGGTGCAAATCAAAAGATGTTGTCGCCAGGCCAACGGGCCGCGCATAAATGACTAGTGCCCCGGAACCACAATCTCGACCACCACCGCCAGTTCCCGCTCACTCCAAGCCCACCCTCTGAAGGCCACTCCGCAATGTATCGAATCATGGCAAGAAAATTGACTTCAGTAAAATGGGGAAAAAAACGTAACCCTAGATGGAAAGGTATTCATTTCTGAAATTAATAATTTAAATACATTTATGAAAATTAATAGAAATACAATTGATTAAGTTTTCTATTTGAAACATTTATTTTAAAGGGAAGCTCTCAAGATTTGTTTGTTTAAAAAAACTTATAAAGATTAAATACATATTTTGCTTGCTCTTCATATTCATCCTTATCATTAAATCAATTTACAAATAAATCAATTTTTATTAATAAAATCACTATAAGTATTAGAAAATAAGTTTTATATAGTTGATACTTGATTAAAAATCCCGAGTGTAATACAACTGCTATGTAAGGAAGTAGGTGAATATTTGTAAGATTTTCCTCAGTGAACCCACCCTCTGCTTTGGCCTGGTATAAATAAAACTCACAATATAATAGAAACAGGCTTGGGGAAAACCGTATAGAAGGGACCGGGCTGAGGAGGTCAAGTTCGGAATCCATTTGTGTGCATTTCAGTTTCGGTTTAAATCAAGAGCGGGACTCAGCTCCGGACAATCATTCAGGCTGACAGGATGTGCGCTTCACTGCGCTGATTGTGAGTCGAAAAACGCTAACGAAATGCGAATGGCCATGCTCAGAGCTAATACATTGGACGGCAAAGAGCTGGAGCTGGGTGTGAATGTGGATGTGGATCCGGAGCTGGCACTGGACCGGTTTTTGGTGTGCTACTTAAAGCCATCGCTGCTCCAGTGACATCGCAACTCGACGCCACTTTGCTAATTGAATTTATGCCGACGCCACTTGACAACTTCCTGCAACAAGCGAGACGGGGACACCGCCTTGCTCCGTCTGGCAACAGTTGGCAACGTGTTAATTTAACAAAAATTACAATTGCAAGGCAGCCAGGAAGGATCCCATTCCACGGCCTGCTCAACGCCTCTTTGCCCCTTATCTTGCCTTTTTTGCTCATTAAGCATATGGCAACAAGGTGTAAATATGTTTTCCACTTCTCCGTCAGGCTGTAATATTTTTTTTCCAGCTCCCACAAAAAGCACAGCCAAGCAAGCACGCCCCCTGCCAGACACTGTCGCCATCCTTCTCCTCCTATAGGACCAGAGACAAGCCTTTCTGGGTGTAGTCTGTTGTCGTCTAGGCTGCTTGCCATGACAATTTAAATGCCTGTTGTCTGCGCACATCCTGTGCTAGAAGGGGTGAGTCTTTGGGTGGTTGAGGAAAAGTAATAGCCGCTCCTAGCTGCGGTTCCTTTAGAATAATTTTCCAACTTATCAGGGTAGCAAAGAGAGTACACTGGAGCCCTAAGTTAAGGGTCTTAAATAACCTTGAAAACACTCATGATTTTTCTTCGAAAAGCTTCAAATTATATATAGGTAACTAAGCCGTTTTAAACCCATTTAAATACCACTCTTAAATATAAAAGCAATTAATTTAAATACTTTAAAGCTTTTATTGACTGCCTTAAATTTATAAAGGTTTAATTTTTTAAAATTTTTGTTAATAAATGTTTTTATTTTTAAACAGGTGTTTCTTTATTTATTACAGAATTATTTTGTATTCCAAGGAATGCTTTTAAATCAGCAGTTTACAACTTTTTGCCTATTTATTTTGACTTTGCACGTCATCACAAAGTCGAGTTTTTTTTTCTATATTTATAATTGTTAATAAACAAGTTTTTTGTATGTTGTATTTACACTTTAATGAATTGCATGTAATTACAAATGTACACGTTGTTGTCGCGGGATTCGTAGTCTTCGCTGTGGGTGTCCCATTTAAATATATAAAAAAGGAAGCGAAGCCATGGGAACATTGCTATTGTGATTGAGTTTTAAAAAGAGGAAAACAGGAGGACTATTACAAGATAAGAGCTTAGAGGTTTAAAAAAAAAACCTTAAATATTTTCCAAGTCTTTGAAAATGTTATAAATGAAGAGAAACCTATAATTCTTAAATATATTTTAAAATAAATTGGTTAAACTGAAAGATGTTGCTCATGTCTAAATTAATAAAAATTTAAGCAACCTTTTCCTTAAATAAACAAAAAATTTATTTTCTTTTTATATATTTTAAAGTAAAATTTGGAAAAGCACTGGTTAAAATACTTTCATATGCCACATAAACAGTTTACCAAACCCTAAGAACCATTTTAAAATGCGGACCGATCAAAGTCACAAAAAGTTTACAATACAGATGCTTCTTGTCTTGCTATTTGGATTTATTCAAATAGTTCCATTGATAAAATTTGTTCTAACATTTTTTTTTAAAAGAGAGTGGCAGTGTTCGTATACACATAAAATCTAATAAATAAAAAATCGGAGTGCAGTTGGTAACTGGATATTAGCGCTAAGCTCAATTTTAATCCTTAAACTATTATAAATAAAATACAATTACTTTTCAGTTGCTATGAAACCCATTTTAAAGTTTACTCCTCGCACTTTTGTAATTATGCGGCTTAAGCGTCAGATAAGACCGTCCTTTGAAATGGGGCACATAGTTTGAGCAAGGTCTAAGCACCTATAACACTTCGCTCCGCATCTCCTCATTTGAGGCTGCTCCATTTCGGGTTACCAATTTCGTCATATCTCTTGCATGAAACGTAAGCCACTAATTAAAACTAAGTGGCGGGGGCGGGACATCGTCGAAAATATCGCGCCCATGCCGTAACCTCTATTAACCCGAGCGACGCCCAATTACACTTTCGGCTACCGCTTTTTTTTACGCGTTTTCATCGCTCAGAGTGTACCAAGATGTTGCTGGCTGAGGGGGGGGGGGCGTCGGATGACGGGGCAGGTGGGGCAGGACTACCCTCGAAAATTTTTGACATTTTGACAGGGCTACAAGTTTACAAGCACCGCAGGCTACATACAAGCGGAAACATCGGCAGCAACAACATCTGCACATGGGAAAGCACTACGCATACGCCGCGTGGCCGGGCTGATAGAGGTGCGAGAGTGTGTGGGATCCAATTCTAATTTGTTATGTAACTGTATGTGTGGGTGAGAGTGTCTGGGGGCGTTTGGGTTAGATAGAAAACCGTATAAGTGATGTTATAACGTGCGGAGTTTTCAGCGCTTCAAGCATTCTGACCTGGCTCATTATGTTCTCTATGCCATAGGAGATATGTTCGGGCTTGTTACGCGTTGAAGGGCGTATGGGAAATGCTTGTCCTTTCTTCTCATTACACAATTGAAGAGGGTATTTTAATATTTTGTTTGATTTAAAAAAGGAAAAGAAAAACAGAAAGGGTCTCGCTTTAACCATTGAGAATCAAAGATTGAGGTAAATTTAGCTACAGGTTTATCCACTGCTATTACTATCAATGTATTCATTATTTGTATGTCATTTAAATTATTAGAAATATACCAATAATTAGAAAAAGCATTATTGCTGTACTTTAATTTAATTTAATTAAAAAGGGTATTCAAAGATGGCTTAAATAGCTGGGGGCTTGTAGTTTTGCGAGGCCCTTGAGCACTGTCACCTTGCGCCGCCTGTCTGCCTGACAAATGGCGCACGTTTTACATATGTACTTACCTCGAACCCTCCTAATTTTCCCGCCCCTCCTAACCCTGCCCCCTCAGTCCCATCCACCCTCCCACTGTCGCCGTCTCTGTCTAACTGTGTAAATGTTATACAAAATGCCGCAAACGTGCGCGTGGCAAATTTGTAAAGTGCAAAATTTATGCGTAATGTGAGGGCGTTACCAGGACGACCCCCTTTCTCTGCGGCTTTCAAGTTTCAAGAGGTCTCGGGATCTCTCTGTTTTCATCTCTCTCTGGCGCTCTCCTGCCATCTCAGTCCCGCAGTCCCACAATCCCGCTTTCACGCAGATGTTGGGTGTGAAGTTTTTGGCATATTCAAGTGCGAAAAGTTACCATTTGAGGCTGCTAACCGAAAAATATAACTGTCTAGTCTGAAGGTAGGTGCGCGTATCTGTGTATCAGCATCTATAACTATGTTTGTACGTTTTCCATAACTTGAAGTAGTATTTGGAATTCGAAAATTCGAGTAAATGAAAATGAATTAATAATAATGGGTCTAGCTTGACATTTCTAGCGGTCAAAATACGATTATGTGAATTGTGCAGACAATATCATATGGAACTTAGGCATGAAAACCAATATTTCCACTGAACAGCGGTTAGAGAAAACAAAACCTATCTACATAGAAAATACATATTGAGGCTTACTAAAACAAGTTTTTGAATCGATAAATATTTACAATTTAAACAATTTACATTACGTTTATCCCTAATTATGTAAATAAGGAGCCCGTATAAACTGAGTATATGTCTGTGCTCCTTAGTGTGTGCGTTTAATTTTCTCACCAAACTAAAATGTTTATGGTGGCAGAGCATCAGTCGCAGCAGGATCCCCCAAGTTTTTCCCCGCGCACTCATGCAAATATTTGGGTTGACTCCGGGGCTCCTATGGCAACCGACAAAACGGCGGCAAAGGGTTAGCAAAATAACTTCATGTGTTCACCGACGCATATTTGGATTTGGCGAAATTCATTAAAGTTTATGTTTGCCTAGCTGCCACACAGTTCCCGAAGTATGGACAACAATAATGTCGATTGCAGACTTTTAGGGCTTGCCTTTTTACGCTTAATGTGTTAAAACTAATTTAAATTTATTTCAAGATGCCGCAGCGGCAGGGCGCTCCACACGCACCGTTCAAGGGGTTAATAAATAAATTACGTATACGTGCACATAAATCCAAGGAGTCAGGGGCCAAAAGTTCAAGGCACAAGACATCCGCCTTTTCGGGGTCATAATTAAGTGCGGGAGTGTGTGCGTAACTTTAGAGAAGTGGATGTGGAATTTGGTGATTGGCATCTATTTCGTGTGCCGAATGTTCCATTAAATTAGCCAAATTACCACGTGTAACGAGAAATGAGGGTGGTACGCCTAAAAGAAAGAGAGAGACATGAATACTTAACTGCGTCGATTTGACTCTTTGCCTTTGAACTTGAATAATTCTGTTGGAAGCATTTTACGCCCCAACTAGAAAACAACAAGGCCACATGGACCGAAGATTTTTCTTTGTTGTATAATTTATAAAATAAAGCCAACTTGTAAGTCTAGATACGGAACGAAGGGGCAGGAGATACAAGCAAAAAGAGTCTGTGTTAAATGTTTGGATTACCCTTGATGTTTTTAAAATAAAAGTCTTGTAAGTATTGTAAATTAATTAATATTAATATGTACAAAAAAACTAATTTCCTGTGTTACAAACATTTATTACTTTTGCTTCTTTAAGTTACAATAAACAATCACAAACCCGCCAGAAGTCAAGAGTATCCTGCCCAGATACAAAACGGTAGCGTGCCGCGCATCTACACTCAAATACTTAACTATGCAAATAAACCATTGAAATTTCAGTTGCGTTGGCAATTTAATTAAATATGTGGTAAATACGTTTCTGTTGTGCTGCTACCATAAAAGAGGACATGCACAAAAATTGCATGCGACATACGCAGAGACAGGGACAGCGCAGAGATGATGGTGGCGACAAACAAGGGGACAAACTGACAAACTAGTAAAAGTGTGTTGCCTGTTGGTTCGGGCTCTGGCTCTATTTTCATACCCAGTACTCGTTGAATATAAGGGTATATTCTTTACTAACAATTTGGATATGTTACTAGATATGGTTGAGTTTAGCACAGACTATGTGTGCAAGGTGACACTGGATAGTTAACATCACTGTATGCCCATAGAGACCGGGCAATTCACTCGCGAGCATGGGCTTTGTGTACCGCTGATCATAGTTATAATAACTAAATATTCGCAGTATTTAAATATTCGCAGTATTTTTGAAAACATTGCCTCGGGTATTTTATTGTTGTGGCACCAAACTATATTATTCCTTGTTGTTCTGTTTCTGTTTGTCAGACAGGCCAAAGGCCATAGCTAAGGACGGGACCAAACGGAGAGTCAAGTGGGGACAGCAGTGGGTAACTGGTGGCTGGGTGGTGCAGCCACTGGTCTGATAGGCAGGAAAATGGGTAATGGGGGCGTGACCCCAAACCGACACAGACATTCAAGTGAAAGCGTTGAGCGTTGACACGCAACGAGAACAAAGTTGAGCCGCCCCATTTTTTGTTTTTGTTCCCTTTGCAATCGGCTCTTTCAATGTTTCAGCATTTAATTTAATTTGCCAACTCGTGCGTTTTTAGCCGCCCCTGCCCATCCCTAAGGCGGGCTCTCGGTTTTTGATAAATCGAATTGTACAAATTGCAAATTGTAAACATGCTATAAATTAAGCAACTTGCAAATTAAATGAAATTTCATTTCATACTCGGCATATGGGCCGAATGGTGCTGCTGCCATTCCAACATTTTTGCCTGCCAGCTGTGCTAATGAAATTTGTGTAAATAATTGCCGCCTAAAAGAGGGGAGTGGCTGCTGCTGCGGCTGGGCCCTGTAGGCCATGGAGGTGCACTTGGCAGCAGTTTGTTGCTCTCGGCTGCCGGGGCGACGCATTAAAACTAATGCTGATGCGGCGTCTCAAAGGCAAGAGTGCGACTGAGAGAGATGGTGAGAGGGGCAGACAGACTGTCTTAGACACGAGCTTATGGACAAGTCCATAAGGCCGACCGTTAACACCTTGTAGCAGCAGCCACGTCCAAGTTGCCTAATGCCAAAGCTCAGAGCCATTTCCACAAACTGTGTCAGCAAAGCACTTTTTAGTACCCCTTGGCATTTCTAGGAAGATGGGAATTTAAGGCATGCTTTACAGTGATTGGTTTATAAAGTTAGTATAAGTACTGATAACTTGAAAGAAATTATTAATATTAAAAAAAGTATAATTGTTTTGATTTAATAAAATAAATATGCTTTAATTTTGTGCCTGAAATTTGGAAATAAAAATATAATTTCAGTTAAGTTTTTAAAGCTCCTACATCTTCATTAGTCAACTAATGACCTTAAAGATTAGTGAACTGTAGATTTCATTTCATTACTTCTTGGCTTAGGTAGTAATTTATAATTTGTATTATCCACTGGGTATTTCCTAGTTTACTTGTGACCTTAAGCTGTGCTGTGTGGGAGTGTGACCCCGAGCAAGATGTTTCCACCTACCCTTAAACCCCACGCACACACACAGATGTACTATACATACATATATTCTTACATGGTAAAGGCTAAGATATTTTGGGAGGGTGGACATCCCTGGGGGTGACAGGGTAGGGTTAGGCGGGGGAAAACCTTCATATGCCATTGTATGTGTGTGTGGCTTTTGGTATATTTGTGCTATGTAAACGTGTTTTTTGACAGTAATAGTTTGTAATATAAATTCACACCAGCATGCCAGCGCCAAAAACGCACAAAAGGCAGCATCCTCTTTTCTCAGCTGACTTCGCCATGCTGCCGCCCGTCCCTCCCTGTCCTCGCACAGACAACAAAGTATTTTCCTACGTGTAACAAAAAAGCCATTTAAGCATTTTGAGGTTGGCAGCGAGCACGGGAGGCGGATGGGGATTCGGTGGCGGGAACCTAACCATTTAATGGCTCCACACTCCAGGGGAGAGCTCTGTGTGTGTGGCTGATCCCTTTTTAATGCAGGTTACACACCGAAAATATAAAAAGCAAACATTCCCATTACTTCAAAACAATTTTCCATAAATTGAACCCAGCGAAAGCGTACAGAGATAGGAGATCCTGGCAGCGTTTCCTTTTCCAGATTATCGGACTTTAGTGCGGAAGAATGAAAAACCGAAAACCGAAAACTGAAAACTGTCACATGGCCAGCGGCCACGTCCTTTTGCATCCTTCGCCGCCATTCATCCATTCGCTCGCATTGTTGATGATGCACATTTCATGTTAATGCAATTAAGTTTTAATTGTTGAATTGTTGATCTTAACGCATGATTTCATATTTATGCGCATTAATGTGAATCGGTTTGGTTTGGTTTGGTCAGGTCCGCTCCTTCCTCTCTGTTTCACTCCGGCTCGCTTCCGTTCTCGGTCAGCATCCTTGTCAATATAATTGCGCGTCCGATAAGCAAGGCATTTAAATGTCGCATTTATTGTAATTACACGACTCTGATCTCGCTTTTTGCTACCGAGTCCGTTTTTTATTGTAATCATTTTTGATATGCGTGAAAACTCGCCTGACTTTGTGTGTTCCGGCAACGAGGTAGAGTTGAATTAAAAAAGGAACGTAAGCTCTGTGAGCTAAAAAAAAATAAAAAATAAGTTAACATTTGAACCTATTTCGAAGCTGTTGTTTAGCGTATATTTAAGACCTCGTAAGTTAAGTCTTCTTAAAACTTGAACTTTGTACTATATTGTTTATAATAATATTGTTTTGTTAACTTATATACATACTTATGCACATACATACACATTTACAATCAGAATAACACTTTAATAGGCACTGTATTGTAACAGATTCGCTTAAATCCGCCTGACTTAAGTCCTTGACATGAATCGTGATCGGCACTGATTGTATGTGCTTTATATTGTAATTAATTAATACATCATCAACGAAAGGGGGATTTATGAGCCATTCACAAGAACAACATGACAAATTGCCGCAACAAAGTCCGATTTAAAATCAGATTGCAATAGAACAAATTTGTAAAGAGTTTTATGAACTAAAAAAATGCAGTAATATCTTTTCCCCTCCTTCATTAATTGCCTTAGTTTTTTATTACACCTTTTGTGGGACAGCCCAAAGGGTTGAAATATCTCAGAGATATTTCACCTATTACACTTTGCTGCAGGTGGCACTAGTGGTTGCCTCTCAATACTCGTAACTTTGAGCTTTGTGTGGCAGCAGCTAACCTGGAATTTGTCATAAGACAAGCCAGCGAGCGAACGGGTTTTTATTAAAAACTTTTCAGCTTGGAAACCTCTCAGCTTTCCACTTTTTCCCACGCTCTCCTTTGTTGTCCTTTTTGTACACGTTAAGTATGCTACAAGGTATGCAATATGCGTTCGAGAAAGCTTGTCTGTATCTTCGATGTGCATTTTGAATTATTTCTGTCTTAAATTTTATAGATATATATTTTCTGAGAATTTCAATACAAGGGATTATAAATGACATTTTAATGGTAAATTAAAAAATAAGTAAGCTTGTAAAATGCAATAAGTTCAAACTTTAATTTTCTCTTCAAGTTTTTGCTTCAAAACCAATATTTAAACTTATTTTTTAAGTTAAATTCCAATAAATTACCAGGTATTTGGATGTCGAGCTACTCTGCAACTGCCTTCGAACTTGTTTTTTTGCTGCCTGTCACCAGGCATCAGGCATCCTCATATTATGTTTTACTTCTCGTTTTATTTTCGTGTTTCAGGCGCCTTTGTTCTGCTCAACCACATGCAACAAAGTCAAAGTTTTCAATCACATGTCAAACGCCGACTTGACTTGGGTGCGATGTGTGATGTTTGAGGCACGTCTTGGGCCCTGGCATTTTCCACAGTGGCCACATATTGCTCATAAATGTTGAATACTCGGGAGCAGCAGCTCTTTCGCCTGGCTCCTTGGTCCCTGCTCCTTTCACTTTTGGTTAACCGCAGCCGCATGCTGCAAAACTTTCCCCTGTCACAATTTATGTGCGGGACACACTCCCCGAGCCGCCCTCGGCGGGGAGTGTCGCAATCAACTGGTTGAGGTATCCTCGGGACCCGTGCCACGGCACACGCACATACCATTCCGAAGCAGTGATGCCGAGCGATTTGCTTAGCAAGATTAATTGCCTGGGCGAGGAGAGTGTGCTGACAAAACAGCTGCATAAATAATTAAAATTTTCCACTTAAAAATCACACAGAAAATCGGTTTGTTTTGTGCCCTTTTCTCGTTCGGGGATAATCAACACAACGCACCGCAAAAAGGGTTAAGGGTTATATTTGTCTGTGTGCGAGTGTTTGGGCGTTGAGGGCGGCCAATCATCATTAAAATTTTGGCCCAAATTAGAGTTGAAATAAAACAATTTTTGGCCTATTTGCTTTACGCCCTGTCGATATTTAGTTTTGGTTTTCATTTCTTTCTCTTCACTTCTTTTTGTTGGCCTGTTTTTGTTTTCACTTTGGCTCTCCGTTCTGTTTTTGTTGGAGTTTTGTTTTGTTTGATTTTATTTGGTTTTTTTGGGTCATTTAACGGTTGAGCGCAATCAAAATAAATGCCGAGGGTTAGAACGGGTTTCTCTAATGTGCCCCATTGTTTTTGTTTCTGTTGCTGCTGATATTATTAAAATGAATGTTGCCTGTTATTGTTGTATTTTAATAAAATTACCTTTTCGGTATGCGACGGGGCGTATGCGGAACCTGAGTTGTCAAAATGTTTAATGTAACAAATTGCGTTGAAAACCGCAAATGCAAAATTGTGTTTACTTCCAGCACTCACATACATATATGATAGGGTATATATCTATGTATCTGTGTGTATATATACACACCCAGGCAATTGATTAGCATATTCAATTTTAATTATTGTTGAAGCCTATTTCAACTCGAAAATCCCGCCTGCATGCCCGTTCTGTCTTTCAGCTTTTCTCTGGGCGAGAAACCGTAAATAATGTTTACATTTTGATTGATCAATTTTATGTTGTGGGCCCGTAAATTGTGTTTCCCCTTGGTTGTATGTGCAGATTTGGTTATTGGCATTGTTAAGGTAACATTTAAGGCTTGGCAAATGTTGTGATTGAATAAAGATTCGGAGAATTCCCGATCAAATAACCGGAAAAGCGAGCCTGGAGGAATTCCGATGCTGTGATACTGGGCAATGTCTCTCTCTTCTTGTGATAATTAATAATGCCATTTGCGTAGCTTGAAAATTATACACACTTACTTCTGACTGTATAGTAAGTGCACTGCAATCGATGAGAGTGCGAGAAACATTGAAAAGCACTTACGGAGCGCACAATTTGGTTTTTATTTAGCTGTCCGTTCCAGCTCCTGGTATTGGGTATATAAGGCTGTGGATGTGAGGAAACCTCAGTCTGATGGGTTTCATTACGAATTACAACTAAATTACGGAGTAAAGCATCCTTGAATATGGTATTTTATATTTAGTCAAGTGTTTGCAGCACAAGCAAACCTACAAAGGACCTTACGAAGGACCTTATTCGTCTGAGCGATTTTAGGAAAATAAGTCTGTCATCCTTGAAGGGATTTACAAAAAGTAACAAGCCATATTTTTATTTTTTTAATTTAGTGCAATAGAACTAGATGATTTGCATAACAATGCAATTGAGCTAGATGAGAAATTCTTGTGGCAAGCTAATCTAAATTCTGCGAAACAATCTCCATTTCGTGTAACAGGCAAACATGAGGTCATTGGTAAAAAAATGACAGTGAGAGATAATGGGTTTGAGATATTTTAGTACAGATTTAAACTTTTGTCTGTCTGATACATAAAAGCATCCTTATAAATGTCACGGATTCAGCTTTCAACATTAGATTTCTTCACTCACACTTTAACACTCCATCAGCAGACAGATTTCAGATATGTATAATGGGGATTTTGTAGTCGATACAATTCCTAAAAGTTTTTCATCTTATTCGGGCTCCTCTTTATATAAATCTGTGCATAAAATATAGCTACAAGTAATATTTCAACCATTTAGAGGCAGAAGCAGAACCAATACCGGAAGCAGGAATTTGCATACTTTTCTATGTTGGAACTCCGCTTCTCGTCCTTTGCTCGCTGCCTTCTCGGTGCTTTCTTCCCTTTCGCTCTTACTCACATGGGCTGCAAGGCCATAAATCTTTGTGACTGGCGGCAACTGGAAACTCAAACAGCTTCTCTACTGCATGTGATTCATGAATAACTACCCGTTCGCACCGCCGCTCTTGTTCTTTAACTTTCCAATTTTGATAGATTTTCCCAATAGTTGAATAGAGTTCATATTGAAATGCGTCCCCCGACGGCAGCCTGCATTTGTCATGATTCCCGTAACTACATAGACATAGTCATTTCGGTGGAGGACATTTCAATACAGGAGACTTCGTGTCCTGCAGCTTAACTCGTGCAATTTAAGGCAAATCTAATAATAATCCAATGCAGGGCCCTGAGTCAGAGGCTTGCCAAATTTTGTGCAGGGACATCAACATTGTTTCAAGCAATTTGACAGTGGCCAGGACCAGCAACAACAGCCACTACAATAATAATAATAATAATAATAGTAAGCAAACACTGAGCAGAAGGATTCCCTCGCCCCGCCGCATGCTTGCCTAAGTAAGTTAATATGCCATTTGAATGTTGTGATTTTGAGATGGCCCAGACAGACTGCAATGAATTTTAATTAATTTAAGATTGTTTGTGTCCAACTCTCACGTAATGTGAATTAACCACAATGTCGTAGTACTAGCTATCTGACCCATACCCCCTTGCCAACACCTCGTTGCCCCGAGGTTTGGGAACAGTGATGGTTGTGGAGCAGGCCAAATATTTGTGCAACAGCAGTATTATGATTTTGCAGCATTCCCTAATATTGGTTACTTGGAATCACATGAAATATCTGAAGACAGTGGTATAGTCATTCAGTTAATGAGCATGTTGTGTGGTTCTAGCCCTGCACAGCGACTAGGTGTTTGCATCTTTATGTTTTAATTATTTAAACCATCGTTATTGGTTTGATTTCTTTTAGAATCCGTTGTGTCAATGTTTTCAACGCCTAATATACAATTCTCGACACGTTCAGCAGAAATTGAAATTTTGAACACAATAATGACCTGAAGGATACAAGTGAAAAGAAGAAAGTCGAAACAATAGAATGTCGAAGGTTAAGAAAAGTCTGGATTGGGGCAACGTATGTTGCTCAGGAAGTGGGCAGAAATGCTTAAAGTTTGGCACTCGACAACATTGTTGTTCCCATAATCTAACACTCAGAGAGGACCAAGGGCGGATCCTGCCCGGCGTATCATCATAAACGTTTATTACACCCATAAATAGGTGAGAAATTACGGTGTTTGTTTTTCAGCTTTAGTCGAGGCAGCAGCAGCAACTTTTCTTTGAGTTTCATCTTTTGCTGCAATTTTGTTGCCTCACTCAATTTTCCTTAATATTCCTTGGCTCTCTCTTTGAGATACTTAAAACCGGCCGCAAATGATGAAATAGTTTACCTTCCGCTAAAATTGTTGCTTTACAATGTTGCCATTCCTTGTCATTGCTGGTTTTAAAGCAAAGTTGTTGAGCAGAAAACTAAGTTAATTATAAGTAAGTAAAGTTTAGTTTAAGCGATCCTTAAGGCTTTACGTAAGCATTATTAAATAATTGGACAGTCTTTAAGGATTGACTTAATAAGAAAAATGTTTAATTCCTAATTAACTAATTTACGCGAATAAAGAGAAGGAAAAGGACTAAAAACGAGTCGAAGGAATTTGTTGACTGTCAACGCTCTTTGGCTGAGGCGTTTCATAAAAATATATCAAATCGCTTTGGGGTTTGTGAGAAAAAGCGGATATTAGCCTTGGGGTGAAGCTCTCTTTCTGGATTCTGGGTTTCTGGTCACATTTCGCGGAACATTTGTTGCCAAGCATAGATTTTTCACACTACCATGTAGAGGGTATTGCCAGAGTGCGGAATGGGCTTTAAGAAGTAGAGGTGTTGGTGGCAAATTGACAAATGGGAGGTAATTTGTTGCGACGCAAATTTGAATGGAAGCGCCTTGATTGCCACTTGAGACATTTGTGTGGCAACAGCTGCCAACGAAAGGGATTCCTCTCGGTCTCCGTCTCAGTCTCAGCCTCAACCGTATTCTCAGTTTCAGACTCAGCCCCATCTCCACGCCTCGGCCCTTTCCGAGGCCCAGTCCCAGTCCCAGTCACATTTTCCGTCCAACTTCGGTTCCAGTCTGCTCTCATCCTCCGGCAGGATACTCAATTTTCCAACAACGCCGGATATGCAAATTATAATGATATATTGGCTGTGAAAAATTTGCGCGACAGAAGCTACCCTCCCGAAAAAATGAGAATGGCTGCAAGGAAACTTTTCAGGCAGAACTTACCGCTTAGCCGAGCCAAAATGATGGATATCTCAGGCATATTGGTCCAAGCTGGGGGCAGGTTACAGATTGTTTGTCTCCGGTGACAAATGGGATTCATTTGGCAATGGTCTAGATGATAACTATGGGACTTATGAATTTCCTGAAATTAAATTTAGTTGGCCAAACAAATGAGTAATAAATATTTCTTTGTTTATTTTACAAAAGGTGCTTTACTAGTATTTTTGAGATGTTAAATTCAACCAGAGTGAATATATATCTCTTACTAGAACCCCACAAATTTATAATACATATTCAGATGAAAATTACTATTTTTATAATTATTATTAGCTGTTTAATCTTTTTAAGTATCATGTCAAATTTCTTTATAAATTTTATCTTAATTCAAAAATCTGTTAAAATTATTTCTCAATCGATCTTAAATATCACTTTTTATATCATCATTTAAATTCTTAAAATATATAAAAGCTTTGAAATATTCCAGAATAAATTCAACTGCTTAATCTTCCTTAATAAATTTATTTTTACAATCATTTAATTATCAAGGGTATCAAGCTATTCCTTGCTGTTTCCTTACCAATACATTGTTGGCTTTTGTCTTCTGATGCCGCCGACGTGGCTTAGGATTACCGCTAACGGTAATAAATAGACCTGCCACGCGTGTGTAATTTAGACGGGGCAGGGCCCAGAGTGGGGAGATCCCAGGACAACGTGGATCAGTTAAAAAGGAGTGAGGCGGCTATGGCAGCCATGTCGCGGTCGTTGACAGTAATGAAATTATGACATTGCTAATAACGGCCCTGCCGACGTGGCCAAGTCTTGCTCTCTTCTTTGTTGCTGCTGCTGCCGAATTTCGTCTTGGCCAGAAGCCTTGAAATATGATTAGCCGGCATTTGCCACCTGCCTTCGCAGAAACCCTTTTTCGGGGCGTCTAAAATACATTTTTTCTTCCTCTCCAGCCGTCAGCTGTTGTAATTTATATTAATTAAAATTTACGCTGATGAAATGCCGTTGATTAGACTTGAAAGAAGCCCCCAGACGAAGCGAAATGAAAACAGGCGAGCAGGCAGAGTAATTGAAGGCGAAATGTTGCTTTTAATTTTGCTGTGCTTTAAATTTTAGCCAGTTCTTAAGGCAAAAGAAAAAATTTAATATATCCATGTATCATACTTAGCAATTTAACCCAAAACACTGTTATAAGTTTTAAAGCATTTCAAGCTAAAAGCGAAATCAACAACAAATGTAGTTTAGAGACTAGTTGGGACTTGAAAAAAATACAAACTTAAATCGAACAATTTTGGTTTTCTTCTCTGGAAACCATAAAATACCATCTGAAATGGCCATAAAAGTGTAGTTTTCATGTTTTACTCTTATTACCAAGAGCTGCTGACGGCGCAAATGGCAAAGAAATCTTTTCCATATGTCATATGCAAAGCGAGACTCCTAAAAAATGTCTCACTGCTGCACAGTTTGGCTGGACTTGCGGCAGTGCCAAAAAAAGAAATTTAGAAAGTATCGGCATGCAACTAAGCAGAATCCTCAAGTCATGAGAGGGTTCTGGCAGAAGGCAGGGAGTCAATTCTGCCTTGGGCAATCATTAATACCTTCTTGCTTGAAATGTCCAGGGGCCAATAGTTTAGTTTTTTACAGCAGCTATGTTTCTGCTTGGAGGAATCCATCCCACTGCCCGTGGATAGCTACAATTAACCATGATGAGGTGGGCACTCCTGCTCCTGCAGCTGATGATGATCGGGTTACGAGCTCTTGCATTCGTTCGGCGAGGCAGCTGCTCCTCCGCAAGCTGGCTGAGTGCTACAATAAATCACTGAGGGACATTTCTTTAGCTTTGCAGCAGCCCTGGCTCATGTCTTTTGCTATTATTTCGCTTGACATTGCGCTTGTCTTCCATGTCCCGGCAGCAGTTTTAGCCAGAGTCTCAGACCCAGTCCCAGTACCAGTCCCAGTCCCAGTGCATTTGTGTCAGCGAGCACATAAGGCATCTGGCTGGTGCTACTGCTACTGCTCTAAACCGACATTGAGTTACATGCAACAAACGTATTTTGACAAGTGAACATGCACAGGGCCAAGAGACAGACAGAGGGCTGGGACCGGAGCCAGCCATTCATGCAATATGCGGGCGACCGAGCCGATTCCACCGACATGTCCAACATGACACACATGGAGCATAAGCTGAAGGACCGGGAGAGTTATGGAGCCATTTGCTTGTCGGGGACTGGGCTAGCTTGAGACATTTGCTGCTGCTTAAATTACTCAAAATTTATGCATGTACCCGGCCCACAGAACGCCCGCCAAATGAATTCTTGGCCTAGGCCCACGTCCCTCTCTCTTTGTAAACAGCAGCCAGCGCTCGGCTGCTAAAAGTGAATTTCATGTCATGCGGGAAACAGGGTAGGAAGACTCATTTTCTTCCTGCTAGCACAAATCAATATTGCTTTGCATAATCAAAAGCAACAGTTAACAGGAAGTCCTATGAAAAGGATTGGACAGGCAGGCAGTGCCACAGGAAAATCACCTGAAATTGGTTTTAGTTCCAGGAAAGTTCGGTTTTATTTTTAGTTGGAACTGCCAGCAGGGACTGAATAAAGCTCGAATACCTCCACTAGTTCTTGGAAAGTTTTTGGGAAGAACTATATTTCAAAGGAATTAATATCTAATCCGACTGCTATATTTAAAATACAAGGAAGCAGGAGTATGACTCTAAGCCATGTCCAGGAATTCGAATGTCACAGCTAACCGCAACTGCGCCATTTTCCTTTGCCACCTTACAAAATTAACAGACTTCAACTTGCTACAAAACGTCAACAGAAGACAAACTACAAATTGACCCTGGTACTGTATTGTCTTTACATTTTTGCATATTGTGTAAATATTAATGCTCCTTGCTGCTGCCACCACCATCTCGAGACCATTAATCTTTCTTAGCTGGCAATGGAGTCGGAAGTGGGTGCACGTGCCCGGTGTTCCTTAGGCCTCGCGACCTGCCCAAAAATTCCTCTCGGCATTCCAATGGCTCTTGTCACCTGGGCCGGGGAGGAGTGGGCCTGGGAAAGAATAACAAAGCAATCTCTCTCCTCGACAGTTGTTAGCCATGATTAGCGCGGCTACCAAGTGATGGCCAGAGCGGGGCTTTGCCTTCGGCTCCTCTTTGTCACACGGTCCATTTTGTTTGCCATTTGTGATGATAAATCGCCTGAGGCTGCGGCTGCTGCAGGTCATAGGTCAGTTATTGGATATATTGCAAATATGCGCGCTGCTCACTTTGATTGATGGTCTGTTGACTTTGGCTGAATTTGTTTGATTTGCAAACGGAGCTGGCTGTGACTTTAAAGCCGCAGCGAGTTTAAATGGCTCACACACATGGCGCGAGCAGGACAAGAGGAGCCTGGGCCCACGTACATGTTTTTAGCCGCTGGCAGGCGAGCTCCTTCTTCTTCTCCCGGTCTCAGGCTGGAGCGCTGGGGCTGGGGCCATAGGCAAATATGAAAAGATCATAAATTTTCATTCAATTTAATGCCTCAGCAAACAATTTTTATTGTCGGGGCAAAACTGTCAGAGGACTGCAGTCAGAGTTCTGAGCTGCTGGCAGCTGTTTTAACAGCTTGTTTTGTGGCCTCTTTCATAATACAAATACTGGTTCATACAAGCGGATATGCATACATATATGTAGACTATGTGGGCGCCCATTTCATACATGATAGCATAAATGGCTCAATGCAAAGTTGTCTGGCAGAAGGAGCCCCACCGAGGCACCAGCGCCAGGACCCTTTCAAGCTGCCGCAATTCCGACGGTTCGGCTCCAGTCCTGCAAGTTATTGACTTCAAAATGGCTGGGGCGGAAAACAAAACATCAAGATACTCTTCGTAAATAAATAAGCCAACGGGAGGCTCCAACTTTACGCATCTGGAGCTAACTTATTTAACCTGATCTTTGCTGACAGGTTGGGAAATGCAGTTGGCAGAAGGGCGAGGCCTCTTTTATAATATATATCGAAAATCTGATGTTCAGTTTAGTAAACTTTGGACCACTGTATGTATGTAGAAGACATCAATCCACTGAATCTGAAATACCAAGAATTATATCATGAATATTAAATGTAAGTATCCCAATTGAAGTTACTCTTTACTTTATACGAATTTATATTCGCTAAGCTTATAGCTGAACAATTAATTAATATATGGCCGTTAAACTCAGCGACAGCTGAAAAGTATCCTAGGGATTTCATTTGAGCAGCTTCTAAGCTTCCCTTTAGCCTGCTCTGCTGGTCAGTCCCCTCTTTCTGGCTCCAGTGCATATCATAAATCACAAAATTAATCCTTCTTGAGTTTATTAGCGAACATTGACGTGGCTCGTTATCTGCGCTGTCCCGAAAACAGGGGGGAAACAGACAATAGCAACCATAAATTATGCGCACATCGAGATTCGCTCCCGGTTCTCCTCTCTAATAAAGCCGGACATCTCAGTCTCAGCCCGATTTGTTAGTGGCCTAGTCCAGCAGGGCATTTGATTCGCTTAGCTCGGCGAGACTTTGAGCGAAACAGCTCAGCCGCGAGATGATAAAAGATTTGCCATTCGATTTCGTACCTCAAGGCCGCTGGTTCAATGCACAGACCTGACTTTCAAAATGCAAATGTCTCAATATAATAAATATCAAAAAAGCAGAGAAGAGCTCCCAGTCAAAGGCCGAGAAAGTCTAAGGCCCGTCTAGACAGAACCAATGTGGTTGCCGATGATTAAGTTAAAAATAAGGCTGATGAGGATGCTGCGTGTGTTTCATCGCAAAAATCACAGCAGGTGGCAATGAAAAATTGCATATAAAAACAGCAGTTCAAGGTATCAATGTAGCCTCAGGGATGTTTAATGTATGTACGAATTTGTAATACCATGAGGGATAATAAGTCACCTTTATGTTGGTTTTCGATATATCAACGACTTGGTTTTAAACTGCACAAAAGTCAATGAAAAATATTTAAATATTTAAATTAAAGGATTATGACTAAAAGCACTCTTCACTGTTTAGTAAAAGCCCATAATTTATTTCATCTTACTTTAAAAATTTTAAGTTAGTTCAAAAAATGGATGAAAAGCTATATCTTAATACCAAGAAGCGTTAGCTGACGAAATCCCTTGAAAAAAAAGAGCACCGAAGGAAGGACCAAATTAGTGACATCGGACTCTTTGCTAGTTTTCTGCCCGAGTGTCCTTGAGTGAAGTTTAAAATCCTTTCATCTCAGTGCTGAATAGCTCAACTGGCTTACTTCTGCTTCTCTCTGGGTGCACTTCACTCCAGCTTGCCACTATTTCCTCGAGAGGCCACTCAAGACAATTGCGCATTCGACATGTGTGCCGGGGGCACTTGGATTCGAAATCGCGTCCGGAGCTCTTCTTGCATTCACGGGCAAACCGGGCCCTAATGACATAATTTACTTTTTCGGCTAAATAAGAATGTTGTTGCCAATAAAGCCATCGAGGCATTAATGCGGCAGTGAAAACGGAGCGAGGCGGAGGAGGGGACTGGCAAGTGGAAATAACAAATTGAATTTCAACAGGAAATTATTTTGAAACTGATTTCAATGTGATCACTGGGGTGGGTCAAGGGCGTGCGACGAGCGGGGATGGGTGCGACAGCCAGTTTAAAGTATCTCCTGCACAGGAGCAAACATTCTTTCGCATCTCCAGTAACTTTTCCCCGACTTTCCCGAATGCCCTCTGACGCTTCCTCGCATTTCTCGCTTGGCTTGCAAGTCACGTGTTGCCACAACAACCGCCAAAATTGTCAACAGCGAAAAATTGTGCGGCCGTGAGTTCGTTGTTGGAGGCGCCTCCAAATTGTGGGCGGCGGGTCCTGTACGTGGGCGTGGTCGCCTACAAATGAGCGCCGGCAGTACAAAGGAATTTCCGGTAGTTAAAGCGCTGCCAACGATTGCTCAGCTTTCTCAGCATATTCTCTTGAATCTCTCCCCAACGCCTCCCCCTCTGCCGTCATCTCCCTCCTATCTTGCTTTGAAAAATATATTGTATATTTCGCTTTTTATTCAAAAGAATTGCTAATGAAATAAGCAGCGCAATGTCAATTGGACCGCGAGCCAAAATATAGACACCCGCTCCATGGACGCCGAATGGAAATTGCTTTTCCTTCTTCTTTATTTTTGAGTGCCGCGCCGCGAGTGCGGGGAAGTCATAAAAGAACTTACATAAATATATGTCTGTGTATAAATAATAAACAAAATGCAAATGTAATAAACAAAGAGATGATGATGAAGAGCGCAGGGCGGACTGTTTAATGAATTCTTAAGCACACTTGACCACATTACAATGCCCTGGTCCGAGTGCTCGGATATTGCCCGGGTCCGGGATTTCAAAATAGAGGGAAAAAGAAAATATTGAAAACTTGACATGCGGCGTAGCAGGCTTTCTATTTATTTTCCTCTCACCCACCTATTAAAATGTATGCATATTTTTACGGTGGAGATTCGCTTTTCGTTTCGTTTCGTTAGGCCGCCTGTCAAAATCACGGAAGCCCAACGAACCAAAAAAAGTTGATATATACGCAAACATATATATGACCATTCGAAATGCTCCAAATGCGGATCAGTGTGTGTTTTTCGGGCCAAGTTATGCAAAATGGCAGCCCAAAAACTACTGAGCAGGGGCAGCGGCAACGCATTCCATGCAAATGTTGGCAAAACAGATTTTTAACCACCTATTTTTTTTTCGTCGTATTTTTTGGCCGCCCGTTTCCCGGAAAGATTTCTTGGCCAGCTGGCTGGCAGAGTGACTCCCTAACTCGGATAGTTAGTCCCTTACCAATTTGGCTGCCAGCCAGCTTATGTAGATTTCAGCAAGCCAAACACGTGCCCGCATCCAACTTGAGTTTCGTTTTCAGTTTTCGGTTTCTATTTTCGTCTGAGCAAGTTGACGATGGCTTAGTTTAGTTTTGGGTTTGGTTTGGGCCTTCTCCTCCTATTCTTTTTTTTGGACCAGAGCCTACAACTTGCTCCGGCCATATTTTTGTAATTTGCATAATTATATGTGTGATTTATGGATTTAAAACTGTATAGTTAATACGTGCCTCTTCAGGGCCCGAGAGGGAGGGCTTGTCTAATTTGCTAGTTCTTGGCATCTGCAAGTTGAGCTGGCATAATTGAATGGATTTCAGTTGTTTTTCTTTGGGGTTTTAACTTTTTCGTTTGCTAAAAATAATATTAATTTGCACACCCAACATGTAGGAATACGGGAGTCAAATTACTATTTATCCTCTTATTTTCAGATACTTTAAAAATAAAAACAACGGCTCGAATTAAATGTGTAAAAGGGAAATATTAATCACAATGTTTCGGACGATGCTGATGCTGCTCCTGCTGCTGCGGCAATAATTTCAATTTGTGCTGCAATGTGACAGGCGCCAACAACAAGAGCCAACAAACAGCGCGGTGGATGAAAGGCGAAAGGACCCTCGGCACACAGACACTCACACGAAAAGGCAAACATAAGCGGCAGCGGCAGTGGCAGCAGGGAAAAAGTTGTGTCCGCACTGCATATGCAACTTGTTCGAATGCCTTGCAACAGACACGCCTTCGAGCCATTCGAGGCCCCACTGTACCGCCCTCTCCAGATCCTTTCCACTTGTCGCTGCTATTGAGATAAGGAAATTTATTGGCTGCGCATGTTCTTTGTGACAGATTTCGATTTATGTGCCTTTTGTACGCGTTTGTCTGCGAGTGTGTGCAGTGTCTCTCTCTTTTTCCGCTCCTGCTTTATTTAAATTTTCCTGCCTGTCCTGTTACCGCAGGCATTTCGCCTGTCCACCCCCTTTCTCCTGGTTGCTTAACTTTAAGTGTTTGCCTTAAAGGGCGGTATGGAGACAGCCGGCAGACAGGGTAATAAGCAGTGAGCTCCAATTGAAAAAATTGACAAATTAAAATATGTCCGCCGGAAGAAGTTATCCTAGACGAATCTGAAATGCTCTTTGCATACTTCCAAAAATATATGTTGTAAATACATATACTCTAAGACTTGATTTAATGATGATTTTATTGTTTTAATTTTAGCTTTACATTAACCATATTCCATAATCGGGAAGCCGAAGTTTGTATACGCTAGCTAAGCAGTTAAATTAGTCGTTCGAAAACCCTTTATCACCTTTGTATCTATTATTTCAGCGCCGCCTTCGTTTTTTAGGGTTTTATCAATAGAACCACGAAAAGAACTTGAAATAATGGTTGGAAATCTTTTCATAAATAAACCTTTTTGGCAGCTAACTATTTATTTCGTAAATTGTAATTACAAAATACACCAGTGTGTATACGTAATTTTTGATAAATTTTTTATAATTTTTAAATATTTGCAACCAATTTTTGCAAGCTTCTTACTAAAATTCCAATACTCTGCGAGGTTATATATAAAATCATTTGCGAACAGTATATTCTCCTCCCGTTTTTAAACTTCTGTGTTCATGTGAGGCAAGAAACTATTTAAGAATGTAGAAAAGTTGTTTATTGGGCTATCCATACCAAGGGGAGAGAGGAATGCAATAAGGAGAGTTTCTGGGAAAGAAATCGAACTGACATTGGGAAGGGGAAAGAGAGGCGAAGGCCTTCGAGAAGATAAGGACCCGGCCAATACAGGGGAAGGTTCAATGAGTTGTGCATGTGGTTAATGTCCATTTGGCATCCTTTTTGCTGCCCGGCCATCTGCACTTCGATTTGCACTTCTTTTGCTGTCCATGTCTGCCTGTTATCCGGGAAATCTGGCCTTCTGCCGGCCTACGGTCTGGTGCACGCCACGTATATATACGAGTGGCCGGACCACTGTGTTGCGCCAGCTGCCCCAATCCCATTTAATGCTGCAATCAGCTTTGCTTTTTGAGCCCGCCGCTACTTTGCACTGTCTGTGCTTGGCTTTATGTTAATCATACGCCCTGTGGCAGGGCCATTGCAGGCCATATGCCTGAGGGGCGCTGCGACTCGGCATATTCATGACCACGTCAAAGGCGGACGTCGTAAAAATAACTTTTGCCCTATCGAACGGGCTCAATCTATCGTATATCATCGATGGGGATTGCTCGCATGTGCCGAACTTGAGCAATTAACGCTCTCCTGCGTTGCATTAATGCGAAATTGCTCAAAGTTTTTGGGGGTCCAATTAAAACCTTAGGACGGAACGAGAGGGAGACTGGGGGCGACAAGAATTGCCACAATTAAATTGAAAGCTTTTTAATCGTTTTACTTTTACTTTTACTTCGTCAGGAGGTGAGCGCTTTGCTCAGTAAATTTTCATCTCTCGGCCTCCTGAAACTTTTCCGCCTTTGTATTTATGCTCTGTTTAATTGCTGTGAAAAATATTTTAATTATATGCACAAGCTCCAAGGGAATATTTTTCCAAAAATAGCGAAACGAAACGAAACGAAAACGAAAATTATGCAAATGTCTGCTGTCAGTCGCCTTCTTATTTAAGGTGGCTTGCACACGATTGCAGGTTATTAATTAGCATTGCAAGTTTAATTGGCGCCGGCCAAGCGACACTTTCCATTTGAGCGGTCCCCCTCTCTCCTCAATTCTGTGTTTACTTATGCCGTTTGACTTTCCCTTTTCCGGGGCAGGAGAAAATTTCACTTCGTCCTGCCACTTTTCTTGAAGGCTGCACACGTCAAGCTCGACTCGGAAAAGTTTTGTTTGTCATAAACGAAAGCTTCGTGGGCCAAAGTTAAAACAAAAATAAGGAAAAAATTTAGCAGAAGGAAAAACAAGAGCACCAGAAGCAACAACAAACTGACGAACGCAAAAGTAATGAAAAGACATCCCAAGTAAACGAAAGCCAAGAACACCCAAGTTTAAGATACTCTTGCAGTTTTTGTAATAACCATGAATAATCACGGAACTTGGTCACCTTATAATATAAACAATTTACGAAAAAAGTTATAATAAGGTATTTACCAAACAGAAAACCATTTTTTTCCGTTGTTTTCTATAACGCACTTTAACGTCATGTAATTTGTAATCAATGTTTGATTTTACTGCACTATGATAAAGTCTAATAAGTATTTACAAAATATATTATATTAGCAGTAGGCATCCCCGAAAAGGATTCTAAGATCGAAAGAGTAAATCCTCCTCTCGAGCGTGTACAGAACAGGTCAAAACTGGAAAATCAGCTTGGTTGGCAACTAAAAAGAAACACAATTACAAACACAAGTCCAGTTTTTCAATAGGCACAAGAGGTAGGGAAACAGAGAGTCAGATAGAGAGTGGAATTTGCAAAGGAAAGAGACCGAAAGTCATACAGAAAGAGAGAGATAGAGAGAGAGATGTAAAAAGGGATCAAAGTTGCTTTTGACTGGTCGTAATTTAATTAAAGACCATTCCCTTTGTCATGCCCCTTGCCTCTTCTTAAGGCTCCGGCTCACTCGAAATTCTCCTTGCCGCTGACCAAGTGACTAAACTGGCCATTTGACCGAATCCCTCCACTTGTCCCTCCAGTCCCGCCTTACGGTTTCAATTTCAATTTTCAGGCATCAAGTGGACTGTTTACGGCTGTCGCCCGTCCCTATTTCTATAGTCCCTTCGACAATTTTGTGATATTCTTCAATTGGCAATAAGTGCCCCCTACTCGGCTACGGTTTCGTTGACATTTTAATTTACATTGAATTAGGCCCAATGAAATGAAAGATCAGCCCTTAAAAGGTCACTGAGAAAAGGGGCTTTTTTCAAGTCAAATAATCTTAGGAAAAGGATTCCGCAACAAATCATATACTCATCACCTCTTAGTATTGGTAGTTTTCACTTAAATTAATTTACAACACAAACTCATAATATAAATATGTTTTCCACAGTGTTTCTTGGTTTTTGCATCCACTTTCAAAATATTGGTCGGCTTATTTTCAGCACAGCTAAGCTTTGTGACCTTTTGAAGCGGCCAATTGCTTTTGAGTGGCTAAAATACCCCACAGATTTGTTTCTTTTTTAAGAACAAGATCATTCTCCAGCACTTGACCTTGGGCAGCTTATGACGAGAGTGTTTTTCTAATTAGCCAAATGGCCATTTATTGCTACAGCTGTTCTGCCTTGCCTAGCATCGCCTTAGTGCCAGCGTTTGGCATTGGACAGCGTTTGTGACAGTCGGAACAATTCCTCCTGCCGACCGCTTTCCTCCCACCGAAAGCCAAGTGCATTTTTGTTTATTTGTTAGACTAAGCTGCCGTCACATCTTAACTCAAGCCCTTGCTCCCTGCTCTTCCCATCCCCGGCGTTTTGGCCAACAGCAGTTTGTCTTTCGTTTTTCATTTTGCCAGCGTATTTCTTTCAGTTCGTTTCGGTCGGTTCTTTCTGTTTTGCTTGCCGCCCTCGCTTTTGGCCCTGCATTCGTTTCAATTAAACAAATCCCCTTAAGTGCCAACGAGTGTACGTGCATTGGGTGGTGGGTATTCTATGGGAGGGGCTGCGAGGAGCTGCATTGGGGCCACTTTGTCAACACAGACTGAGTCTGGAATCTTTGCGTTAAACAATTAAAGGAATGTACTTGAAAAAAGGCCATTACGTATACGCCGCGTAAACAAAGCACTCCAATTGGTGGGCTGGAGTGTACTGAGGTGCACAGGAAGAATATTATAGAAATTATTTTAGGTGTTAACTAAAATGTAATTAAAAGGCTCTTAAAGAAATCAATAATATATCATATTTTTTTTAAGGCACATAAATAAATGTTATGCTTTCCAAAGAAGTTGATGCACAGAGGACAGTTGGTTGTAAGACAAAATCTAACGAACAAATAAGTAAAATGTATATAGCTTAACCATTTCATTTTATATATATATTTTAGGAATATACCTCCTTTTCTCCAGTGTACTTAAATCAAAGGTGCATAGGTAGCAGCAGCGGACAGCCGATGGGAATGCATTGTCTGATGATAAGTGTTTGATGTGTCGTGCTTCCAGTTCCCATTGCCCCAGCCCGCATATATTTGCATACGTGGGATCTGCAGGTGGGTGCCAAAGGATGCTCTGATTCAGGTCGGGGAGGGTATGTGCAGGATGCGGGGATTCACGGGATTCTGGATGCAGGATTCAGGATGCAGGAGTGCAGTCGCCGCTGCCACTGCTCACAAAGTATAACTAAGCGCTGCGGATTTGATGATGTGACGTTGAGTAAAGATGATGGATTCATCAGCGTATGCAAAATGCTGTCACACGCTTTGTCGTCCGCTCCTTGGCATCATCATCCAACCAATCCCACTTCCCGTTCGCGTTCCTTTCCATGTCCTTGGCTGTCTGTGTGCTCATCAACATCAGCATCAACATCATAGTCGGGACGATGTCGCCTCGCCGGCGATGATAAACGAACGTGATTTTGTTGCCGGCTTTCTGTCTTTGCAGTCAGTGAGTCCTGCCTGGAAGGGAGCGGAAGCTTCCCCTCGTTTCTGGCCAAATCCGTCTGCTCCGCTCCGTTCTGCTCCACACGCCGGCATTGCATAAGTTCCAGCGTTTCAGCGTGCGGCGCATAATGAAAATTTCATGTAAATGAGCATGAAATATCTTTTCCATTTTCAGTCAGGCAGCCAGCCAGTCAGCCAGGCAGTCAGCCAGTCAGCCAGTCAACGTTGGCCAGCGAGACAAATGTCAGCTTATGAATTAAAATGCCTCATGATGCTGATTTTGTTTCCCCCGCACCGTCTCTTTGTTTTGCGCGCAATCTGTTCTATTTGTCTACCAGAGCGTTCTGTGTGTATATAATCCAGCAGATAATTGTGCCTGATCTTATTTCGCTGGCTTTGGCCATTGGCTAGCGATACGAATTCGCATTCTAATTAGCGCAAAGGGGTGAACTAGAGATGTATTCCGAAAATGCTATCTATTATATGTCGGGGAAGATAATGTTTAAAAAATTCTAGAAAATTATAAGTTAATACCACCATACCATATATTGTAAACGAAATTAAGATAGGCTAAAGTTTATAAAATTCTGATGACTTTAATAAGACTTAATTTAAAAAATTGCATTATTCATTTGAATAATAACTTCAATTATCTAGACATCACCCACATCTCTTAACTTAAACTATCGATAATTATATAAAAGTTCGATATATATTCGCACTTTTTGACATCCCTAAGGTGAATTAATCCAGCCAAGGCGAGGAAGGTGCTTCTGACATGGCCTCGTGTCGAAGCACTTTGAGCTGTCCCCCGCGAATGTAAACCACTTGATAATGAGCATGACACCTTGACGCCGAGGGCGCGGCTGCACCACCCGACCACCAAGGCGTCTTGGCTCCGCTGACCTCTGGGCGGCAATTTAACCACTAATTACATGCAGTGTCAGCCGGGATAGCCTTCTGAGCCGTGCGCCAACTTACCTGGGGTCATAATTAGTGTAAGCAAATGGAGAAAAGAAATCTTAGACAGAGGCCAAAGGGAAATAGGCAGGTTAACAAGAAAGTCCCAAAGAACAAGGCGAGAAGGCAAAGAAAAGTGGTATAAAATGTGATTGCCTGTGTAAATAAATGGGACTATTGTATACCTTCTATATTCCTCTTATATATATCATGTATGTATATTCTATTCTAACATAATATAAGTCGCTTAACATATATGGATTGTACCAACAAGTATTCAAAGATACGGTTATTACTGGTTTCTCCTATACTAATTTCAGACAGTACCCAAATATCTGTATAGGTTTATTTTGCTTTGCCTTTGCAAGATTTTCCTTTTCCTAAACAAACAAAATACCCCTCGGGTACGGGGTGTGAAAGGTATCAGAAAAATGGAAGGAAATCACAAACTGCGCACAAAGTTGCGGCCAGGTCAGGATGATGTCTCCCAGCGCTGCTGCTTCAAGCCGCATTTGCTGGCCAAAAGGTGTGAAAACACAAACAGTTTGTTGCTGTTTTCTGCATCTTGGCCGCTTATCCTTCGCTCCTTTTCGCCCGGCGCCCTGCTGCCAAACTGTAATTAAAATTAATTGGAGGCTTTGGCAGTGGTCAGGCTGAACCGGTCTAAGCAGAGCACCTTAATTAACACGCCTTTGCTGGAAATTTGCTAATGAATTTTCACGCTTTAAAACTCCGGAGGCTCAGGGCAAAAGAGCAACCGGACTTAAAGGAAATTACCGCTGCCGCTCCTTCTCTTTGTAGCTTTCTGTTTGCTTTTCCAGCTTGCGCAGAAGCGAAACTTTGCGAAAGTATCCCAAAAGCGCACTAATCAAAACAGTCAATAAATTGTTTACATGGCAAATTGATCCCCAGCGTGCATTAGATGAGAAAAAATGAGTTGACTTTGAGTGAGAACAGCAGCAGCAACAACACCGAGGGAGCATCGGGAGCGGCAAGGACCGAGGCGAAGGAGCAAAAGGACCCAGCCAGTCGAGCTGGAAACTCAGCCCTGGACATTTGGGCCATTCATAAATATCTAGATCTAGAAAATAGAGACGGAGCATCGACTTGGCTGCGATGCCTATCTGCCGGGTCGTGTCCAAAGTGTTTTATGTTGAGATAGGTCACAGAGCGCCTATGAAGCGTATACGTAACACTAAACTTGCTGAGTTTAATACTCTGTAAAATGTACTAATTTAAAACAAAAATAGTATTACTGAGTAATTACAGAACTAAACTACTTGTTTTGTTTCAATAATAATGGACAGTGCCAATATAAAGTATACATCTCCTAGTCTAAGTCAAAACACAATCTTCTGACCAGATAACAGCAGAATTAACCCCACTGTTTACCCCGCTAATGTGCCTTCGATAGCTGGTCGTGTTTGCTTTGGGTGAAAGGAGCCGTTGCTTGACCCAAATATTTATGCGCTAACCCACCAATTTGTCTATTTGCTGATGGCCTAACTGCAGGCCGCACACAGACGCAATAATAATATGTGCAGGCCGACCACCAACAGGACTACCTTCCTCGCAAAACCCGTTAAGCTCAATAAGAAATCGATAATAATCAAAGCCATGACAGCTTTACATGCGGTGCTGCGACGATTATGACGACGGCGATGATGATGACGATGCCCCAATCCAATGCTCGGTCTGCATTATTGCGGATGTGCAGGGCGGCGTATGAAATTAATGCCATTGCGGTTTGTAACACATTAATTGATAATTAATTAAACATTGCGCAAAACGGCGAGACCTGCGGCTAAAAGTGCATTTTCTCCCCGATCCCATGCCACGCAATGTGCCGCATACGCACTGTGGCCAGCACATACTCTTAAATACCAGTATTTGTTTGTATATGAAAGCTCTCCACAAAAGGAGGCGTGACAGCTCATAAATGTTAAACATGAATTCCGAACAAGATGTCCAAAATGCTGGTAATAATCTGCTGATTGGGCTCTACGACCAAATTGTGTATGAGTTAAAAGCAAAATAAATTTCTTTGCAAAGTGCAAAATTGTGTTATCGCTTCCGGTCAGAAATTTCAAAAATTGTTTACTTAATTACTCAAATTTAGGCACATTTTGCTTGCTAACTATAAATAGGACACCTTTATATTCGTGGGGTTGACAAAATGTCAACGTTATGTTACAATTGCTAAAGAAATTTGTATGGATTTATATATATCCGCCTGAGTATTAGATTGTTTTAGTGCAAACAATTTTATTTAGAGCATGTTTTGGAGGACTTCTGGACAAGCTGACAATTCCCGACCAACACAAAGTAGCAATGCATATAATAAAACGTGGAAAATGTGCCAAGTTAAATAAATAATCGTAATCCGTGGGACCTTCAACAGCTTCCTGACGTCGGCACGGAATGCACTCAGACTAAGCCAAGCTGAGCTGAGGAGAAATAATGACAGGGAGCAAATAATTTTCCATTTGGCCGGAATGGCCTTGAAATGCAATCGCACCCCCACCAGCTCCCACACCCCGCATAGTTTTCACCTGGGCTCGGACTTGGATTTGGATTCCATTACCGCCCGCCCGCCCTGCCGCCGCCAGGCGTCGCAAACTTTTCCACCTCGTTGGGTCATGCGGCGCGTATTTGTGTCATGGAATATTTTCCGAGCTGCGGAGCAGAGTTTTCCCAATTTTTTTTCTTTGCTTGGCATTCTTTTCTCTCGTTTGTAGCATGCCCCAGATGCTTAAGGCTTGTTCCAGGCAGCGACTTGGCCGCATATTTGCAGCTGCACCCCCAAAACTCATCCCCAACGCCCAACCCCCGGCCCACGATGCCGCACATATTTCGGTGTGTGCAAAAGTTGAAATATATTTCATATTTTACTCGGGCTTTGGGAGTTACGGGCTGCACTGCATGGCGTATACGTAATGTGTAGTGCAGCTCCTTAAGAGTGCAATAAAATGTTTTGCGCTCGCAAAACTTTTGTTTCAGCTTCGACTGCAAGGCAAAACTCTTTTCGGCAAATACTTTTGTGCTGCCGCCGAGTTTTTAGTGGGATTTGCAGTTTTGTTTCGCTCTGGTCGCCGCTTCCTATTGCCATTGTCCGACCGAACAATAAAAAAAATAGGAAAAGAGTACACCAGAGTGTCGCCAAAGCGCGCATTAGACACTTTTCCCGGCATCGCCAATGCCACTGCGATAAATGGCAGCCAGATGGCTGTTAAAGTTTTCGGGTTTGCAAAGTTTGACTAAGGTGGCAAACTCGCTCTGCTCCAAAAGCAATTGCTGTTTGAAAGATTTTGATGATGAGGGAAGCACAATTGATTCACTTGAAAGTTTAGCAGGCCTTAGTTCATAAAACTGTGATAGGATTCTATAACAAATTGGTACATAAGCAGTGCAATATTTTATCTAAAGAATTGTATGTTAAAGAATTCTTTATGACTTAATTAAATTAATCAAAACTAAGGAGAGTACCTTGCATTTTTTAAGAGAATAAAATTTATATCAAGTTACACATTGAATTCTCATGCTTTAATTATAGGATATTAAAGATATATTTTATTTCACTTATAAATATAAGCAAAATAAAAATAATACAAAATATTAATACACATAATAAAAAAAGGTTGACTATATCTTAACAATTATTAATAAAATTACAGAGACTTTACTTATATTAACAAATTTTTAAGGTTTATTTAAACTTAAAGCGAAAAAAAAAATCTTTTTTAGCGTAGCTCTTTAAGGGGATTAGGATTCCCTCGCTTCGGTATATGTTGGCCCTTATCCACCCTTCCGAAAATTGGCTGCCATCCGCTCTGGGATTCTTTTCCATTTCTGGCGCAAACAAATGTGTTCAATCATATTTGCATCAGTTTAGACAAATTGAATACCCAGCTCATTTGTAAGTTGGCCAACATCCGGTGGAAACCAGAAAACCGGGAAAAGCAAGATAAATGCTTTCTGTGTCGGAAAACCGCTTCTGCTTCTGCAGGGGGGACTGACATACAGCGAGTGTAATAAAAGTCAAACGTGGTCGCTTTTGTGAACTAATAAGACGAGCAACGGATATGAGAAACCCGAACGCACACAGAGGAGTCCTGCGAGCAGGACACAAGTCCTTGGCTAATAGATCATTAGTTAGCAGTTGTGCTGCTGTGACCATTTTTGGGGTTGCCTCACTGGGTCCGGCTATTTGAATATTTATTGCAGGCGCAGCCATAATTTATTGGCCAACATTTGTCATGCGAGCTGCAAGAGATCTCGGTTCCGTTCTCTTCTGCATGTGAAATATTTGTTAATTATACCACAGCCAAGGGAACAGCAAGCTTGCTGGCTTCAAAGACATTTTAATAACATCGGAGGGGGAGGATGTCAAAACTCCGCCGCTGATGATAATGTTGATGACAATGTTCTCGGCGGGGGAGGCGAAAAAATAACACTCGTCCGTGATAAGGCAGTCTACGAGTATCGAACGAGCAAACAAAGCCCCGCCAAGTCAAAGTGCAGTGCAGCATAAAAAATGCAGCATTGGGTAGCTAGGAGCGTGAGCCGGGGAAATGTCGATGGGAAATGGGGCCGGGAAATGGGTCTGGGAATGGGGAGCAGACGCGTCGAGTGCATTGACAGCTGACAGCAAAAAGGCTGAGCAAGCTCCAAGTTATGCATACGTTTAGGCAGCGAGGGGGAAGCGGCGACAAGAAAGAGCCGGGGCCAGGGGAATGGGGTGCTCCTGCAGCCGGGGGTTGCTTTCTTTTGCAAAATTGCTTGTTTACTTCAAAGCAAGCAATTCCTGTAGCATCAGCTGCGTCATGGCGCAAAACAATGCTGTCAACTCGCTTCCATCGCACAAAAAGGAGCAGCAAAAGAGGGGCCCGATACCGTCTTGATAGTACCTAGTAAATTTCCTTAACATTTTTCAGCTATGACAAGCCCCTATTGTGGCTCAACTTTTTATAAAACGAATCCCTAATAAAATATATAATAAATTTTAAAACTATTGTTATGCAACTACCTCAATCTCTTCAATAATTCAAATAGTTTTAACTTTGTTAAATTTTGAATATTCAGTAGATGACACTTTTTTAACCTCACTTGTACACATATTATTCACATGTTATATCCTTAGCGGATATCCTTCCAATCACCATTTAATAGGTGCATAGATGCAGCAACAATGCCTTCGAGTTCTGGGCGAAGGAGCGAGTGCTTGAGACTTTCTCGAGGTCCCCAAGTTGTGCCGACTTCCCCGGCGGATATTGCTGGGGAAATTGATTGAAAGTTTGAAGGATCTAAAAAGTAATGGTAATGAGATTGTTTTGCCTGCACTCACATTGCCCAGATGCCGTTCACATGTGCTGCGGCCCGCAATCCCAGAGTGCAATAATTATAAATAGTGCTCGGGAGTGCGGGCCTGTGAGTACGATTAAGGACTGCCTGGCTGCGTTTCGTTTGCTTTGTGGATGCTCTGTCCAATGTTATAAATATGCCTGCATTATGCGGCCCGATTCTGATGAATGACCGTCCAACAAATCTCGTCCTGCCCCCGGCACTCCCGGCTCTCCTGGTTCCCTGCCCCATTCTCTAGCCAGGATGAGCTGACCTGGTTGCCATCGAACGGTGTTTGGTGCTGGGTTGGCGCATAACAAATGGCCAGCAGATAACAATGGATGATGGGTACAAGAGCGCAGGAGAGGCACCAGCTAAAGGGTTGTTCAAGTGCTAGCCAGACATCGAGGGAGCCTGATTGAAGTCCCTGCCATATCCCGACGAGAGTGGATCGATGACGCATATAAATACGTTCGAGTTTATGGAGGGTATATCTTATTTATTTTCAAATAAATGCAATGCGCCTTCTCAATGCAAGTTATTTTTCTTTTCCGTTCTTAAAGTTCTTTAACCATTCGGGATGAAGCAGGCACATCACAGAATGTATTTAATTGAGCGGAGATGTCACAGTTTTTAATTTGTCACCAGAAAGGACAAAATGTTGTAATAGAAGAAGTCTAACTGGGCACAAAACTTCAACTACCAAATGATATATGAACTCTTGTTCAACTTTGTTGCCTGTTGCACTTGAAGAAAATGATTTCGGTGTGCTTGAATTAACAAAACAATTAGTAATGAATACATAAAATATTTTCCCTATTTATTTCAGGTATAAAAGTTAAAGTAATTTCTTAAGTTTTGAAAGTATTTGCGAATGTCAGGCAGAGAAATATTATGCGAAGTGTAGCTCTTCACGGGCTGGTTATATAATATTTTGGCAGCAGCTTCATTTGCTGTCCGTCTTCCCGTTTCGAGTTCTCCCTCTTCGTTTTCATTTCTCTTCTCCTGGTTTTGTGTGTGCCTTTTAATTTTGGTCCAAGCGAAACAAAGTAACGCAAGTACTTTGAGGCCCCGGAGAAAAGTGCTGGGGAGGGCAGAGTCAGGAAAGCGCTGGGAAGCTTGTCAAGCATGACCATTGCCATTGCCAGGCCACAAATCCAGGCGATGTCTCCTGATGTCGTCTTATTTCTCTTAGATCTACGCTTCGCTGCACATGCAAACGTTTGCCAAAAAAAAAGAGAAGAAAAGCGAATGAAACAAAATGAGGAAATCCAAATGGAAGATATGTTTGTACCCCGCTCACAGTCAGTCACACACGCAAAAATAACTCATACGCCATGTCGTCGCCCGTCCTCGCCCGTGTCCATTTGAGTGCACAATTTGAAAGGCTACTTCCCTCGTTTTCGGCCTTGGGGCCTTCGCTGCAAGAAGACGACATTGCATTGTCAATTTCTTGCCGTCTGTAAGGGTGTGTTTTTACACAGAGAGAATGTTGGATGGCAACTTTTGATTGATGATTCAATTGCTTTTTGAAAGTTACTAAATATGTTCGAAACTAAAAATCAGCAATGAAACTACAAATTGCAGTTGTGACTATCTGTTCCACTATTTTCGCCCTGTGTATTTGTTTTTGCCCGAGATTGCTGCGATATTGCAACAGTAAATGGAAAGCCTTGTCGCCAATGAACCAAGACTTCTTTTGAGCCTTTTTCGGCGACTTAGAAGCGATAAAGCTGCCGTGCAAGGCAGAAATGCAACAATCGAAATCTGAAAAAGAAGACTGGCCTTTAAAGAAAACATCATTTCGATTTTCATTTAAATTTTGTAAGGATTTATTGGGTTGAGTTCATTCAGTTGTTGCTGATCAGTTTGTTTCGAGTGTTTCATGTTTTATTGTATTCCTTGTATTCATTGGGACAGGGGAGGGTATTTCCATATCGTTTCGAGTGCTTAATCGTAACATACATTCATAATTCATTTGTAGAGTATATGCTTTGCTTTAAACTAGATCTTTAGTATATTTTACAATTATCTTTTATGGCCTCATTTAGATGTTAAATTAGCTACACTTAGAGTAGATTAATATTGGTTGGAACACTTACATGCTGAAAAATGCCCATTGACGACGACCGACCTATATATAAACGTTTGCTGGTATTCCATTCTAATTGATGTAAGAGAATTCACTTAGTCCATGTTTTATCATTATTTATTTTGTTTGTTTTTTTTTTTTTTTGTTATATGTCTGCTGGCTTGTGTTCTTCCCGTCTTAACTAGAACTGGAAATGGAAATCGCATTCGCCATGCTTGGCCTTTATCCTCGTCTTTTACAATTAGAGCTCAACATTCGCTTTATACATTTTGTCAGAGCATAGCTTTTAGATTCTTTAGTGTTCTCGATCCGTCTCCATCCATTAAACACATATATTTAAATGTAACAATAATTTACAAGGTGCATTTATTTGGTTATATTTATACTTTTTCACAGTTCAAACATTGATTTATACATTGAAGAGAAAAAATACAATTTGATATATAAATGCAATTTACAAACAACAATTTTCCCCTTTGTTTTTTTCCTGGTTTTTCCAGCTTGTTTTGGTTTTTCTTTTCACTTTTTTTGTCAAAGTTTACATAGCAACGATAGGTCCTTGTTGTGTTTTCCATTTGTTATTTATAGTCTTTTGGAGTTTTCGCATCGATTGTGCAACTAATTTACATTCATTTAGCTTGGTTTTTAATTGCAGTTTGCTGCGCTTTCGGTTTTTTCTAAATTAAATTTACGATCCAACTATGTACACATTAATACTTAGTATTCATTTAAGCTAAGCTAATTGCAGCTAATTTGCCCGTGTGCCTAAGTGTGTGTTTAATTTAATTACCATTATTATGTTGCATAGAGTCGAGTAATGTAATTTATTTTCAATATAATTGCCAAGAAGTTGCGCCTCCGCGCTGCTCGGTTGAGTGGTTGTGAGCTTTAAGTCTATTATTTCAAGGTTATACTTAGTTCGTATTTATGCTACACTTATGCGTTTATTGAGCCTAATTGCTAGAAAGTGATGCTCTTTTGCCAGCTTACATTTACAAACATTTACAAGGAGTTCCCGGAAAGTAATTCGTATTGATCTGTGAAGTAATCTCTTGGAAAAATATTACGCAGACAGTGCGCCTGCTTGAGTTCTTACTGTAAGGAAGGAACATTCTTCTTCTCTTGCATTCTTTTCTCGCTCTACTTGCTCAAGAGTAACCTGAAGTATTTCAATTTAAATGCTGCCTGCCAAAAATATACTCATTCCTGCAAACTAAACTTCTATAAATTATGCATTCCTAATCAGTATAGACTCTCTGCTCTGATATTTGCGTTAAACGACTTTGATTTATGAATATTGCTGTGGTGTGTATCTTTTGAATTTATTGTTCAAATATGCAGTAATTTTAACGACCTGTTTGTAGGATTAAAATATAATTAATTTTTGTTTGAATAGTAACAGTTCCCACAAGTTAAAATTTAAAAAACAGGTTTAATTCAAAATTCACTTTCAGTATACTTATTGCACTTATTACAATGATGTCAAGAAAATGTCCTAAACCAACTCAGTACACATTTTAAAAATTTTGCTATTTTCATCATTTTCTTGCAGTAATTTGTAATTCTTTGCTAATTTTGATATGGATTTTTGTGTATATTCAACTAATGAAAGCGAACAACTTCCACAAATTGTAGGTATTTGGGAATTATTCAAGATCATAAAAAACGACATTAATGCAACAAATATAAAAGAAAATCTTGTCATTACCTACGAAATACAGAGTAAACAACCTTAATGTAGAAATCATTAATGCAGAGAACATATTTAGAAATTCTCATTTTACAAATAATTATAATTTAAGGACTATGGCAGCCGTACTTATTAGACTTTCCTATAAGAAAATTCAGTTCCTTCGCGAGCACACACGAGATTCGTTTCAATTCACTCGAATTCTGTAATTTAATTCAATTCGTTTTGGCAACCTTAGCCTAAGACACCAACCACGAAGAGCTCAAGACTTACATGACTAAGTGGGGGAGGGGAAATGGTTACTTGGTTTTTGGGATTTCAGATTGCAGGACTGCGGACTCCGCTCCTCCGCTCCTGGGGGTCCTTAGACGCAGCTCTCCTGCTGCGAGTACATGAGCGGGGTGCGCACGGTGACTATTTCACGCGAATAGGACTTGCCCACGCCCGACAGGCCGGAGAGCGAGCTGCTGGGACTGGCCACGGCCGCCGTGGTGGAGGCCAGGCCACTGCTGTTGCTCGAGACCAGCATCTGGCCGTGGGCCATTTGCTGGTGTTGCTGGTATGAGGGCGGCATGGGCATGTTGCCGGCGGGGCCGGTAACCGGCGCTGGATGGTGATGCATCTGCTGCTGCTGCTGCTGCTGCATCATCTGCATCTGCATCATCGAGGCGGAGTTCTGCGGACCTCCGCCAGCACCCGCCTGCTGTGCGTGATGGTTGTGCGGCAGAGTGTGGTAGCCACCGGGATGCGAGGGCATCGTGTACATCTGCACCGTCCCGGGCGAGACCGTCGAGGGAGTGCCGTGGGAGCCGGGCGAGGAGATGCAGGCCCCAGCCCCGGCTCCGGCTGCACCTGTGTCCACCTGCATCGTCTTGTACGCATCGATCTGCGCGTATATCGTCGGCTCCTCAAAGTAATCGTAGTCGTACGTGGGCGGCGGAGCGTGCTGGTGCGGATGCTGCATTCCGCCCGCATTCGGCTTGTGGCGCTGCAGAGTCGCCGTCGCCGGGATGCTGGGCAGCAGCTTGCGCATGCTGGACCCATGGGGCAGGGTGCCGCCCATCATGGGGTGCGGATGCTGCACCTGCTGCACCGCCTGCCCCTGGTGCATCTGCTGGCCCTGCTGCTGCTGCTGCTGTGCCACTCCCACTCCCACCGGCTGACCCTTTTTCGAGGTGCTGCAGCCGGCGGAGGCATTATTCAGCGACAGCTCTGCGTAGTGAAGCTCATCGTCCTGGTGACAGATAAGGAGAAGTGGGAGAAAATTTCCAGGATTTTAATAAGCTTTAATATTGATTTGTTAAAGAGGCAATACTAATTTAAAATCTTATTTAAAGATTACTGAATGTGGTCTGTTTGTGACTTGATATTATGGCCAAAGTATTCCCATAGTTCTAATACAAAATAATAATATTTCGATTTAAAAATATTAAATATAGCTTCAGCTTAAAGCTTGAGCTTCTTTTGACATTTTAAAATTATAATGCTTAATATACTAAGAGACATTTGAAAAGATTTATTGTATTCTGTTCAAGGGAACACATTCTGTACTCTAAAATATTCCCACGAAAAGATATATTTTTCCTTGACTAATTGCGTACCTTAACCAAATTGTTTTCAAGAGCAGTGAGGTGGTTCCGAGAAAATTTGTAACAGAAAATCAAAGCATTTGTCAAGGTAATTACAAGTAACACAATTTTCAATTACCCTAGGAACCAACCAATTTGGCCTTCCAAGAACGAGAACAGCGAAAACAAACTGGGGAAACTCTTTGAGGAAGCATCCTCCCCTAAGGTGAACCGAAAAAAATTCTTTTCCAACTGTTTTTAGCGTGGCTATAATCACAAGTTTACTTTCTAATCCTAGCAAATTGTTTCCAATAGCATTTGGATTTTCGCAGGAAATTTGCAACGCGAAATCAAAGCATTTGTCATGGCAATGGACGTTGAAATGGCGCGGAGTTCGTCATAGGGTAGTTCGACTGTAATTAAAACTTTTCGGTGACGCAAACTTGCGAGGAGGACTTACCTTGCTGCTCTGGTAGGTGCCACTGTCCGCCGAGTTGGCCTGTGCGATTCCGGCGCCGGATGTTGAGCCGGGCTTGCAGCTGATTTCCACCTCGCTGGTCGTCGAAAGATGTCCCGATGGCGTTTGTGTTGCTGATTTTTGTTTATATTCACCATCAACTGGGTGGAAATTCGGGCGGGACATTCGGGGCAGAACAGAACGGAATGGAGAACGCTTAGTTAGTTCAAAAAGTTTGAGCTTGGCCGTCGTCGTTTTTGTTGCTTGGTAAGTAGCAAGGCAAAAGTTTCTGGCCTGGCCGACGCCCTCAAATCTTTTGGTGATTTTCAGCAGCAAGTTTTCTTCCTGCCCAATTTTACTCTGGCCCCTTCCAGCTTCTTGGCTTTTTCCCTTCCTACTTTGTGTTTTTTTTTTTTGGCCATGAAATTGCTTTACGTTTGGAAAATTGATTAAATTGTTGTGCTGCTGCTTCTGCTTTTGGCTGCCGCTTGATTTCTTGATTGCCATTAATCAAGCGAGCACGTGCAGTGAGTGAAATTGCTGCTGCTTTCGGGAGGACTCCCCTTTGCCCCCTTTAAAGGGGGACCTTTAAGGCACTCGACTGCAGACACACGAGCAAACAAGCTAAGGACCGAGGACCCGACAGCAATTAGCTGTCATTTAAATATTTCAGCACCGGCACAAAAATGCAGCAAGCTCTTCAGGACACACCGCTCCTGTTTGTTTTGCCTGCATGAGCCACTCGGACGGACGGAAGGACGGACGGACAGCCTGTCAAATGCATTTGCATAAAAGGGAAGAAAGCCAGGAGCTTCAAGCCCAACGTCCATAAATTGCCAACAGAAGCCAGCGAAGGCAGACGCCATTTATCTTGAGGGGATTCCAGAGGAGAAGGGGTCTCAGATCGGGCCGGGGGTTGGCTACTCACCCTCATTGTAGGGCACCACATCGGGATTCTTCTCGTCGTACATCTCCTCGGAGTGACTCAATGGCAATGAGATTTTATCCTTAATTTGCAAATTGCCCGGACGTGAGAATTTCGCATTCGGATGTGCGAATTTCTGCTGCTGCTGGTGTTTGTGCGAGCGCAGCTTCAGGGCGGCAATCGTTCCGATCCCGATGCAGACGATGGCCACCAGAATGCCCACGAAGATGCCAATGGACAGGATCGGTGTTAGCTCGAAGTTGTCGGGGCTCTGGGCGCTGCCCTTGTAGGAGGTCAAAGCAACTGCAAGAAACAAATTAAATAATAAATAGATAAAAACAATAATAAAACATGAAAGATTTTAAATATAAATTATCCACTCTTTCTCCCAACCATTTTTATTTATTGCTTTCCTAAAATTGTGTATTTTTCTTCAATGATCTTTGCTCGCTGGCTGCCATTATTTCACTTGCCTCAATATATATTTATTTTCTTGAATTGCTGATCATAATCAAGCTTAACCTTTGCTCAGAGCATTTACTCTCTGACCTAGCGAAGACCATTTTCTTTTCTGATTTCCATCTTTTCATTCCCCGCCTCTTGCTGCTTGCTGTTTGCTTTGCACTTTTCTCCGTCTCTGTTTCCCGACCTGACTTTATGAAACATTGAAATGTCGGCTCAAGTTGTTTACACAAAATGCTAGTGTCCTCCCAGGACCTTTCCCTGCCTTTCAGGTCGCTTTCGGCCACAAAAAGAGAAAAATGCGAAAATGAAAATAAAATTCCTGTCAGCTCTTGCTTTGGCTAATTAGCATTACAATTTCCTTTTTCGTTTAGATCCCTTACCCCCAATAAAAAGAGACTCTGTTTCCCTGTCTCTTTTTACGCTTTCTCCTCCAACCCCAATTCATTAATGCTAATCATTTCAGATTTTTTGCGCCACTTTGTGGGGGAAGTCTGCATACAATTTTTTCGGTCCCCTGTCCCAAACTGCAGGCAAAAGTTTTTAGTCGCTGAATTTACAATTCATTGAGCAGTTTAGCGTAATTAAATTGCGAGGTGGCATAATAATCATAAAACCAGAACAATCTTTGCCGCGAAACTGATACAGAGCCTCCGAGGGGGCCTGAGCTGAATGCAAAGTTATGCAATTCCTTGGCGTTTGCACGACAGCAAGGGAAAGCTACAGAATTAGCATAAAAAATTCATAAACAGAAAAAATGTACATGGAGGAAAAGCCTTTTCATAATCATAAAAAGTTTTCTCAGAATGGGAAAACCGATGTTCTGAGAAATTTTATATTTGATTTATTTTAGGTTAAAGCAATTTTACTGAAAAATATTGTATCAAGTCTCATTTCACCGAATTTTTATTTAATGATTATTAGCTGCACTTTTTTTGGGCAGTGCATAGCTGCCCCATTACCGAATGCATTAAAAATTCATGGGTCCAAGTGGTGGACCCTTCGAAACTTACCCGTCTGCTTTTCGGCCGCCTTGAGGGTGTACCCGTCCAGGGCTATGGCATCGCTGCGTCCGCGTCCATTAACGGCATAAACGTAGATGCGGAACAGGCGTCCAGCATCCAGGCCCGTCACGCTCAAGGCCGCGAACTTGGCACTGATGTTCGCCTGGAGCTGGCCACTGTGCTGATCGTAGATCTCCATGAGGAACCACTGTCGCATCCCGCCATCGAAGCCTGCGGAAAGAGAGCGAGACACAGATTGCATAACTTGGCACGAACTGGGGCTTACTTAGCATATTGGCCGAGATTCAATTTGTTTGGGGAGAGGGGCGAGGGTTTATTAATATTAAGTAGTTGGCAATTGACTGCCGGTCTTGTTTATACTCTGCTTATGCCTGGGATTTGGTGGGGGATTTGGAAAAGGTACGGATTATTTTAAGACTGCCAGGACTTTTGTCTTGAGATTCCGTTGAAGCCAGGCAAAGTTTGTCTTGATAACAAGTTTTAAGCTTTAAAGGTTAGAATCAATTGAGTCAGGGATGATATTTCACATGAAACGTATTAAATTCCTCATATATTTTTTAATATGTTCTTAGCTTTGGCTTTACGAGCTACCTCATGTATCTCGAAAAGCCAAAGAGCGCCCAAGTAAAGGTCAGCCCTCAAGTTCAGCTTTGAGTAGCGCTCACTCGTAATTGAAGGACCCCTCAACTCTTGCCGACCGCCGCCGGAATATGTATTTAGAGTAATCTAAAGTTACATTTTAAATGCCATTTAATAACACCACAAAAGAACTGGCCAAGCCCACTCGAGTTGGCCCTTTTTTCGTGGCTGGGGCTTTGGCCAGAAAGTAAGCTTCTTCGGCGGCTGCTTTTGCTTAGCTTTGGCAGCTCAAATGGCACTTCATTGTAGACACAAAAGCCGACTTAAAACACTTGCGAAAAATGTTAAAATATTTTGTAATAAAGGCAGCGGCTTTGCTGAAAAGGTTCGGCGGAGACGGAGGCGGAGACGGAGGCAACTACTTCAGCCGGCCAGGCCACATGCCCCGGGCCGGGCCCGGCCCCATGGAGGAATTGTTGGGAAAATGTTTTATATGTTGCTATGAATTTTAGTTGTTTTTGTTGGTCGCTTTTTCACGAACCCAAAGAAAAGGGCACGGAAATAGAGTAAAGAGAATGTGCTTGGCCTTTGCTTCAAAGCGTCATTGTTCGTTGGGTGGATGGGCTTGTGGGCCGCGTGGGTTAATTCCGTTCTTATTTTTCCGCCCCATCCGAGGGATCACTCCCTGGCCCCATTCCGCCCACTGCCCTCGTTGGCGGCCATTTTGTGCGCACTTTAAAACGTTTAGCTAATGAAATTTGCCGCAGCTCCGTTGTCAGAGCAAAAGAAAAAACTTCATTGTAATGGGTTAATTTTATTTACTTGGCAACAGCAACAATGGAAACTGAGCGAGTGGAGTAAAAATAATAAAGCAAGTGGGGCATCAGAGGCGGAAGAGCACACTGAGGAAAACATTCGAAAAAACTTTAAAAAATTATGGATGCTTAATATATAGTATAGTTTTGCAATGCATAAGGTCATTTTGTTCCATTTTTATAGAAGGTTGGTATTTTATAAATTCCACTTTCCAAAGATTTTGTTAAAATCGATAGCCAGCTAGCATTCTATCCCGTTAAGACTCTAAGCTTAAGAATCCATTCATTTTCCAAATCACTTCCATAAAGACTTAAAGCTATTAATCATGTCCAGTAAATTTTCAACTGCAATTGTTTCTCAGTGCAGCAGCATCGCCAGCAGAGAAGCAAAATGTTATAAACTGAAATTTTATTATACTAAACCGACGCTTGATGAGTTTGGTTAGTTGCCGTTACCCTGTCAGTTTGTTTTATTTTTGTTTTCCGAGAAAAAAGCAGCAGCAGCAAACCGAACTTGCCCAAGATGTGGAGTTGTCTTCAGCAGCAGCAGCTCCACTATATCCTCCCACATTGAATTGAATTCGAGTCGGGGCGAGTTGGTTTAACTGGGGTTCAGTTCGGTTCAGTTTGGGCCGAGTTGAGCAGCGGCGACGGCCACGTCGAGTTGAGTTGGCCAAGTTGCGTGCTGGCTTATTAAAGTCGACCGCAGCTAAAGTTGAGTTATTATAAAAACAAACGACCAAGGGCTGTGGGCGGTGAGCGGAGGGCGGAGGGCGGAAGGCGGTCTTGGGGGGCGTGGTGTTTCAGCAGTCGTTCGGCTTAATGTAGAGTGCAATATAAAAAGTATCGCATTGTGCGCGCTGCCCTGGTGGTGCTGCTCTTGTGTTGTGCTTAAACAACTTGCGTTAAAGTTTTAATGATGCTGATGACTATGATAATAATGTGCAGCCACTAAATTAGCAGCCGGAGGGGCGGAAGTGGCTGGTCGGAGGAAGAGGGAGTGATGCGGTAATAAGGCAAACAACAAATGTCTGAAAAAGGGAGCTTAAAGCCATCGTTGCAGTGCAAACTGGATGATACCACAAGTTGGGAATCTTACACCTATATACTGACAATATTTAACCTTTAATCTAGTAACGGAGATTATAAGGTAGTATTAAACTGCAAATTAAAGTTTAATGTATAGAAAGTCACAAGTATCAAGAAGAAATACTATAACAAATATATTAATTTAAAATTTGTAATTGAAATTTATTTTTTACAGAACTCTGAATAGCCTAGAAACTAATAAACTAAGTTTAGGAAAAGAATTTTACTTTACTAACTATTAAGTGCCTTTGCTTCAGTATATATTTTACTAATTTTCTTTGGTTTTTACCTACGACTTAATAATTTCTTAATTATGCAACTTAAATATGGTGCCCTAGGGCAAAAACAATTGTACATCTCAAAGGCTTCCGGTGGCAAAGGCAAGTTATAATAAAGGAAAACCGTGCACAGCGAATTGTAATGCAATTACATATTACGCATACGCAGCCTGGGCGCGCACTTGAGACAACATTAAGTGAGCAGAACAATTGCGATTGCCAACAATTGGTGGAAAACACCGAGCGCTTAAAGCCTCTGCAAAAACAAAAAAAAAATAGGAAAGCAAAGGGAGAACGGGGACCATCTGGGAGGGAAAACAAACAGTAACGGGAAAGAGCGCCATTAAGTATGCAGTTATTATGCGCTTTTTGTTGCACTTCTTGCAGCAGCCGCCTCGTTATGCAACGCTTTGATTTGCGTTGCTTTTTCGCAGGATCCTGGATCCGCCCGCCATCTCCTCGGTTGCTCCGTCTCTCCGGTTCGGCACTCAAGGGCTGCATAAATGCATCATAAGCTCTGAGCTGCTGCAATTTGCAAGGACATTTCTCTGTCTGCGCTAATGTGCAACTCTATCGCTGCGAACTTTGAACTCTGGGCCCTGCAATTTGTGCTGCTTATTTTGCGCTTTGCTGGCATTTTTCTGTCTTTGCGTTTTGCACTCTTCCGCTGTGCATAAAATATGCGAATTGAATTTGTATTTAAAGTTTCCGCTCTCCTTCTTTGCCAACTGCCGGCAAGTTGCGTAACAAGCCAAAACATTTTGTATGTACAAATTTGCGCTTAACTTTCTGCCGTGCTACTTCGGCGTCTCTCGCTCCTCTGTTTCAGATTTCTGCCTCGGTTCGGCTCGCAGTTCATCGCTTGATGGCTGGCTTCTATTTTATTTATTACGGAAAATTTTAAAGTGGAATTGAAAATTTAGCAACATTATTTTGCCCGCTCCACGCTGCGTTTCCTTTCTAGTTTTATGCTTTCATTGCATTTTTATTATTTGTGTCTGCATCACGAAAGGAAGTTGGCTCTGCTTTATGTGCGAGTGTGGGGATACGTATCTGGATAGACATTCTCGTAGATGGCTGCCAAAGTGCACTTAAGTTGCTCATGTATTTTAAATGAGTCTGAAAAGCGTTGCAGGAAACTCAACATATAGCACAGAGCACACACTCAACGTGCTCATGCTGCAAAGGAAGTCCCGGCACATGAGCACACCCAGCACCCCATCCCTCCGAGACGCCCCCACTGGCCAATGCCTTTTTCGGCCATTGATTGGCTCATCAGCAATTATAGAAACCAAAAGGGGAAAATGGAGGATCGGCCCCAATGAAAAAGGGCAACAAATTGGCTGGCAATTTGACGTATATGTATATCTATATGTATGCGCCATATAACTCACCTTCGATGCAATAAACCTCCAGCGAGTCGGACGTTTGATTGACCACCGTACAATTGGTGGGCGCTTCCGGTTTGCCAGCGGCTATCAAATGGAACACACAGGGCTCCTTCTGCTGACCCACATTGTTGTCGGCCCAGCACATGATGGTGCCAAAGTCCATTTCCTGCAAAGAGTCGAAAGAGACAGGATTTCATCAATACTCGAGGACGAACATGCTTCAAAAATAGATTGCACAGTGCGAATAATTGCAATATTTACAAATTTACAATAAAAAAAATGGTATTCATATTTCCAGTATTAAAAATATTATTTCATCTCTAAATATTTAATATTTAAGCCAATTTATTTTAATTCTTGATGTGTGTTTGATTTTTGCAAACACGTTAAATACCACAGCCATGAATTATTTGTTTTCTCCCTTATTTAAATAACTTTCAATATTCTTTTTGCTTTATTATGAAAAAAAACGACAAATCTGTACGAATACTCTATATGCATTTTTTTGCAATATAAAAATAATAAATAATAATAAATAATTTCAATAGAAGATCATCGTTTTTATTTTCGCAGTGCAGCTACTTGAATTCATCTCTTGGCCATACATTTAAATGGGATTCAAGCAGCCACACACGACATCAATGTGAACTTAATTCATTAAATCAATATGGATACGGGCCAGTGTGTTGTCAGAGCTGCCCCTGATTGATCGCAGCTGTCAATAAGTTTTTCATTAATATAATTTCATGTCATGTCAATGCAGGAGAGGGCCCGGAGAAAGTCGGAAAAATGCCCGGCAGTAAAAACAAATGAAGCGTTTTGTGGTTGCCCCCGCGGCCATCGCATATGTATGGCGTATGGCATGAATGCGAATTGTTGGGAGAGGAAGAAAGCCATGTTAACATGGCCCTAATGCCTGTCTATCCCATTGTAGCCCCGTGCTAAGTGGCCGCCTGCGGTCTTCGCCATTGTTTGGGCCTCTTGTTTATTTGTTTGCATTTTGTCAAATGTTGTGCTAATGAAATCCTTCGTCTACGGTCAAGTGCGCACACCCACCGAACTAGTGGGAACGTTCGCACACATCCACAACAATTGATTCGCTTTGACGGGGCCTGTAGGCCGGTGTCTGTGCGCCCAGCGTGCCCTGTGTGTCCTGCGTATCCGAGTATCTTTGTGGGCCATGTTTACCTTTGGCCTTTCCCGTTGACTGCGAGCTCCGGAATCAACGCACTTAATCAACTTCAGGCGGCGGCCCGAACTCATTAAAAATTGAAATCACTTTCGGGTGCACGGCAAAATGTCAACGCAAATTGCAGCTTATTTATCAGTCGGCACGCGTTTCGGCCTGGTCTCTTTGCCTTTCCTATCTTTTCGACTCGCAACTGGGCGTGGTTGTCATTTTAATTAGGGCAAGAAAAGAAAAACAAGGAAAAACGCGTACCCAGCCCCCCGTCGTAGGGAAACTTTGCCAAACGGTTCGGGGAAACGACGAGATTTATGGGAACGAGAAATGGGTATTGGGTTTCTTTAACATCTGCTTTTTAGAAACTCAAATCATCTGAAAAAATACGGCGGGCTGATTGATTACTTGGCCTAATGAACCCTTTCTACGAAAACTCTACGCGAGCTCTGCAATTTATTAAGCACAAATTAACATAAATCATTTCAAATTTCGGAAGAGGATATATTTAAAAATTTTCTTAAATTTTAAGTTCACTTACTACATTTTTGTCCTGGAAAGATTAACTAAATGTGTAATTAAATAATGTCTAAAAACTTGATATATTTAATGACTACCGTCCATAAACTTCTAAGATGACTGTGGCCATCGATAATCCCTAATAGTCTGTTTCTCGCTAAAGAACTAATTGATACACTTATAATATGAAACCAATAATGCATCGGAAACAACTCAATTAAAGCATTTAATGATTTGAATGCTTAAAGAGATTCACAAGCTCCTTCTCTGGCCTTAGCCCAGAATTAAATCGAAGTCTTAATCTCTCAAACTCACTTTGTGAGTACGCCTTTAGTCGCTTTAGGAATTGTGAAGACCGAAATAAATTGCAAATATTCTTCCGCCTTTGACCGTGTTCAAGTCCATCGTAATTTAAGCAACAGCGTTTATGCAAATTTATGACAAATTTATGAAAATTAAAATAGATATGTGTGTTTGTCCAGTTGTCCCGTGTGTTATTGCAGTTTTTGTTGCCCGAAAGTGTGGCAACAAAGGCGCCAAGTTGGCAGCTGCCAACACTGCGCATCAACACCAACAGGGAAAGCCAAACCGAATGGAAAGTGGCTAAGAGCCGGAGCTGTATAATAATGGAGCTGCCAGGTCCATAAGCACAAAACCCGAAACACATTCGCACACAAATGCTGGAAATTGTAAGTAAGAATCAATGTGGACTATGCAGAGCACCCTATGTTCAGGTTATACCCTATTTAGAGAGCGATACATTTTAAGTCCGATAAGATGGGAATGCCTAACACTTCTTGGTCGGTCAATCAATAATTTTGTGTGCCTTTCTAATGAAAGCTGATGCATTGTTAACGTTAATAATTGTCTTAAAATATTGAATCCGACATTTTTGTTATTACATTTTAGATCGTATAATCCAAAATGGTTCTTCAGCCCCAAAAGGGCGTTCTAAGCCTCGGTGCCCGAAAAATGCTTTACATTTTTGTTATATGTGCAACTGTCATCGCCCTGGACGACAATCCTTGATAATTTCTACTCCCTCGGGCCTCTGAATTTATGCCCATCTATTTATTATGATTATTTTATTTTGTTTATATTGTTCTAATGTTGCGCCAGCAAAAGGGTAAATATTGTTGCAGCAGCAGCCGTAGAAACGAAAACAAAATCCATAAAATATATGTACCAACGTACGTATACTGGATGTTAGATGTGTGTGTGTGTGAGTGTGTCTAAGGGCTCCAAAGAGGACAAAATGACAAGAAAATTGTTGGCACTTCTAGGCACTGCATTCTGTGCATTTCGTTTTAGCTCAAGCCTGTCGTTATTATTTATGCATTTTAATTAAAAATTTAAACATTTAAGTGACATTTTAATGAGTTTCTTGCGCTGGGCGCCACAGAGTGGGAGCTCTTTGCTCCAGAAAAAGCGAAAGACCGAAATATATTTTTGTGAAATATTTGAGAAATTTATATGTCAGCAGCGGAAATTGCTTGACATGAAAGTCTGGCAAAAATTGCTCTGCCAACACATAGAAAATAGCAATGGCATAGAGAAAAAATTCTGGGGGAAATGGGGGGAGCAAAAATGCCCATGCACAAAACAAAATTAATGAGCTGTTGGCTGCCTTTGAGGCGAATCGCAGAGGCAGGAAAAAATAAATGTCGGAGGGGCGAAAATCCGAGCAGAAAAATCCCAACCTAAATGTGACGAGGGCGACGACGACGACGGCGACGAGAATGTCGACGACAACGACGTTTGAGCTGCGGTTGGCGGAAACCGGAAACAGCATATATGACAACGGAACGGAAGGGATTTTTCATATTCAATTGAGCTAAATGATTTATGTCTGTGAGTGTGCCAGTGCCAGTGTGTGCGTCCAATCAGTGCGCCGTGCGAGTGTTTGTGAACGGAACTCATTTGAATGCCGTTTGACTGCCTCGAAATTCGTTCGTTTGATCGCTGAAATGTGAGCCGAGGCTGTCGCCGCCAGTTTGATTAGTTCCAAGCCGAAAAAGGGCAAGCAGAAAATAAGGAATACGACGAAAAAAAGGAGGAAAATCACGGAAAACTGCAGAAGAAGCCGCAACATTTTAAACTGGGTCAGTCGAAGGAAGCCAGACGGAACCCTGGCCGAAACCAAACCAACTGGGTGCCGTGCAACTTGGACAACTGTGTTGAGTTCCTCTCCGTACCCTCCCCTTTGAGTCCTCTTGCAGCGCACCACTACTCTTGCTCCCTTCTAGCCACTGCCAAATGCATCCACGCCTGTTGTTGCTGTTGTCATCGCATAATGACAGCCATGTTGGCTGGCAAACGACCACAAGTCCAGTCCCAAAAACTTAACACGTTTGTGGTCAGACGGCGAAGCGTGAATGTGAGCAATGGGACGGGAAAACCCCCTGGCTTGGTTTAAAGACCTGGTAGGAAATTCAGCTGAATCTTTCTTCTCATATTAGATTCCCATATAAAGATAAAAATAATAATATTAAATCCCTTGCCATACTTTATCTTAAATCATTTTCTTTTCAGAAGTCAATCTCTCACGCCATTTCAGCTGGCTAACTACTTTCATCTCTTTGACTGCCAATTTCGATGAGACTTTGTTTTGGCCGACCATAAAAATTTACACATCCCCCCGAGGGGCAGCAGATGGCAAGGATGTCGAAATGTCGGGATGCCGACATAGGGGATATCAAATGCTAAAACCGAAAACTCCAGCGATTCGGACATTGATGGGAGTGCAGCTCATTGATGGCCAATTTGCTTGGCCAATTGCTGGGGAGGAGCGTCAGAAACTGCAATCGCAATTGCTGTTGGCCATTTGGGCCATTAATGCGGAAATGTTGCCAAAATCGAGAGAGAAAGAGAGAAGGCGGACTGTGGACCGAGATGGACCGAGGAGTATGAAAATGTGGGGGAGCAGAGAGTGCTTAGCTTTATCCTCTCCATTGTAGCCAATGATGATAACTATTAAAGTCGATGGCATTTACTTCCAATAATTTTTCCTGTTCTTTTGTGCTTCGGGTATTTGCTGCTCTTTTTCCAATAACCTTTGACATTTAATGGTGTTGTTGCGGATGACGATGATGATGATGGTGTAGTCGATGGTGGGTGGCTCTGCTATTGGATTTTTAATTAGAAAGCAGTGCTAATAGAATTTTTAATTAAAATTGCTCGACTGGCCCAAATGGCTCACGCTGTTGTCTCTATCATGGAAGGACTCTGCCCCACCTCCGCCCCCTTCACTTTCCCTGCTGCTGGCTGACAACATGACACGCACACAGGCCAAAATAAATGGCAACAACGGGAAGAGCGGCGACCATGCGACCCGCCTATTAATTAAAATTTTTGCTATTCAATAACAGACAGCCCCCCGTGGAGTTCAATGGTAACTGCCGGGCACTGAAAGTAAAAGTAATCATATTTTGATAGTCCGATAGAAATATAAAAATTATTATATATTTGGATTTTGCTTTAAACCATTCTGTATTAACCTGATCATTTTATTAATTACAATTTTTATTATACATACATAAGTATGTATTTGATTCCAATAAAATAACTTATTATTTTCGCTCAGTGAAACCAAAATGTCAAATGTGTCAATAACAATTTCACATTAAAGGCCAGAGCAGCGAAATATGAAATGAAAAATTAATCAGCGCGTCGCCGACTTCCAACCGGAATAAATCGAGTGTCTGACGTGCTTAGCATTTAACGCGACAAATGGGTCACGCGTCTAAGAGTCCCGGTTCCCCATTCCGGATCTCTGATCCCCTATTCCCGATCACGCCGCCATTCGTTGATTCCCATACAACCATATCCTGCATACCGAATTTCTGTATCTGGACTTACCTTGACGGGCGTGTAGGTGAGGGTGGATCCCTGGGCGGAGTGGGGCCGAAATCCGCTCTGAGGCATGTCGAAGGTCTCCGCCGTGTTGTTGAAGGACCACTTAAAGTTTTCCGGCGGCGGAAAGGCGTCCACTTCGCACACTATTTCGGCCGCCTCGTTCCGCGCCACTCCGTAGATTTTCTTTTGATCGGGCCGGCAAATGGGCTTATCTGCAAGGCGGAAAGGAAAAAAGGCTTTTGTGAGTGCGGAGATCAAAACAAAGTTGGCTGTAGTGCATTCTGCTGTTTGCATCGGCAGCTGGAATCAATAATCGCATCAAGCTGCGGAGCGAAGGCTTCTGCGTTTCGTCGGCTCAAAAGTTCCAAGTACAAAAGTTTTCCCTTTTGTGGAGCTGCCTGCCCCACCAGCCTCCATTGTTGACCATTCAGGCAGCTAACTAAACAGAGAATGGAGGATTGAAAACGGAAAACACACCGAGGAGAAAACTGAAGCACGAAAAGTCAAAGCACAAGGGATAGGTCAACAAGAAAGAAGGATCATTTTCGAGGGTCAATCCTTAAATAAACAACTTTAAGTCGATGGAAAATGTACCATTAGAATTATGACTTGAATATTGAATATATTATAAGACATTTTTAAAAATCAGTTCTGATTGAGCACAAATTTAATATTGATGTAATTTACTTGCAGAAAATCATTCTGAACTTTGGATTAGTTATGATCGATTTTCCAATTCGTTCCAATGGTACAATTGTTTAATACAAATAATGTTTATTTGAAAAATATGCTTTGACTTATATTTATTTTAATTTTATTAAAATGTTTGTCTCTTGATAACAATTTCTTACCCTCTAAAGTTTACATATTCTCTCAGATTAGACCATGTTCTTGGCATTTTTTTCATATTTGCTAAAGTAACGAATCCTTGAAATGTTTTTATCAAAATTCGAGTTCAAGAACAACTTTGGCTGGTAAAAACTTTTGCCAACTGCAACGCGAAAGTCTTGAGAAAACTATGCTATAGAGCCAAGGGAAAATTCAATTTTCTAATCCTTTGCCCTGGGAAAATCCTTCCACTGTCTCCTGCCACCTCGACCACGACACTAGCAAAAGTTGCCATTTGCAAGTGGCGAATTTATTGTGCCATTTGACAACTGTCGATATTGCATGCCAAACTGGCCACGGCATAAACAAATTTTTAGCGCATTTCGGGGACCGGGGGAATACACTTTGTGGAAGCGAGGAAGCGCAGCCAGTTGGACACTGAGGCACTATGCGAATTTTGTGGGAGCGGAAGCTCTACTTAAGACAAAAGCCTGTCGCCCAGAAAAGGACACAGAAAAACTTGAAGTGGAAGTGATAAAAGGGAAATGTCACCGGAAAAACCAAAGCATAGGGCCAAAACAACGGACGATGGGTGCCGAAAATGAATAGAAGGATCTCTGCCCTGCTAAATTGCTTGAAAAAGGCAAACTAATTAACCAAAGTTTGACTCGAGACGGGGCCAAGTTCAGGAATCCGGCGCAAATTGAGCGAAAGATTTGCGGTTGTCGTGCTTCTCAAGCAGAAAAGCCTCTCATATTTTTAAGCAAAGCCGAAGAATTTTTAAGGTTTTCCGATTTCAGGACATGTTTTGTAAACTCTTTAAGAAATGTTTCATGACAGTCTTGATAAGGAAGTAAAATTAATTGAATAAAGACGTTTTATATAAAAAGGATTTAATGGATTTACTGGTTCAAATATAATCTATATTATCCATATCCATCGTCAATACGTACGTATAGAAATTAAGGCTATTAATTCCTGACTCTGAAAGATTGTCTTTCTTTTGCATTCGCACAGTACTGTGCCATCAAAATTCAAGGGAGAGATTGGTGCTTGTGAATAAGCTTCACTCTTCTGCTAGATCCACTTTTCGGCTATGTCGACGAGGGTCCGAGGGTCCGCAGCGGGGCGGCACACAAACGAGCATTCGAGCGGGGCACAATAATGGGGCGTATACGCAATAAAACTGCAAGAGGCCCGCACGAGCGCACAATGCCGGCCGTTTCCCATTCAACCGGCTGCCTCCGCCATCCATCCTCATCTTCGGCCATACACTCGAACACTCAATAATGCTCGTTTTTGTGTGTCAAAGGTCCACTCGAGAAACCAAACAGCAGCAGCAGCGGGAGCAAAGCAGAAGGATTCCAGTGGGTACTTCGGGGGCTGAATTCCATTTTCTATTTCAGACCTGGAAACCTTCGTTAATGGCCCAACAAGGGATGTACATAATATATAGTGAATCCTTAAGTATCGAATCTAACGTTTCAATAACGACAATAATAAACCTATTTTAAATAAAAGTATTATGGTTCAAGGTAAAAAGTCAGTTATACTGTAAGTGTCTAAAAATATTCTAAAAACATTTTGAGAGATCAGAAACTTAAAAATTATATTTTTTTCTGTAACATACAAAATGTCATAAAAATCACCTAAAAAATAAATCTTTGAATATATAATAAATAGTACATTTATTAAAATACAAGTCAAGAACCCCTGAATGTTTAAAAGTTACAAATTGAACTTATTTGTCTTAAAGCTTTCCTATTATTTAATTTTTTTTTTAATAAATATTTATGATATTTATTCCACTAAGGGAAATCCCTTAAAATTTAATTGAAATGTATCGATATTTATTGTACCATAACTAGCTCGAGCCGAGCCCCTCGAGAGCATTTTAATGGGTCAGAATGAACAACAAAACGCGATCAAGGTGGCGAATTGCCACTAATCAACATATCCCGCAGATATCCTGCCCCGCAACTCAATATTCGATACTCACACATCACTTTCAGCTCGACCACATTGGAGTCGCCATCACCCTCGACGTTGGAGGCGGTGCAGGTGTAGTTCCCGGCCTGGTGACGTGTGACGCCCTGGAGTGCCAGGTCGCCGCTGCTGACAATCACGCCCGCTCGCTGGTTGTGCTGGATGATTTGGTGCTGCAATTGGCAGGATTTGGGCGTAATTAACATTCTCTTACATTGTATGGGCTTTTGTAAAAAATATACACAAATTAGCGATACAAATGCAGAGGCAGAGACTCAGAGAGAGAGAACGAAGGAGATATTTGGCAAGTGCTAATGAGGTTGGCTAATTATTTCCTGTTATACGCATTAAATGTACACCCTACTGCATTGCTTTCATTGAGTCACCTTTTGACACGACTTTCAGATCCAAAGAAATGCTTCTCCTTTGGAAAAATTTGCTTAAATAGGATTAACAGCTTTTATGGCTCCTCATTTAATTGCTAATTAAAAGCCTTGCAAACAGCACAAGCATATAAACGACTTAAATTTATGTTTGAGACTGTTTCTCTTATGACGCTTGCATACTTCAAGATTTTAAATAAATTTAGTTTAGTTCGCATATTGAGCTATTAGAAACTCACTATGTGTCGCAAGGTTGAAATTTAAAATTCGGTTTGCTTAGCTTTTATTCACTTACATCCTTTGGATACAAGGTCACCCAGCTCGGCAGTTTTTGCCCCACCCAGAAAAATACTCATAAATGCGCGCTTCGGTGCGCTGGCAGCTTCATTAGGGAACAGCGCCTTGGACGCTTGGCTACGTGCTCGGCATCGATGCTGAAAAATCAGCCAATATTTACTTTAAGTTTTCCTTACATACACACACACATGCAGCAGGGGCT
>VNJU01001652.1:0-34535 GCA_008042675.1 Drosophila seguyi
AAAACATCGATGTCTTAGAAAATTCGAAAAACATCGATGCATCGATGTTTTCATCGATGTTCTTGCACCTCTAAGATGAGCACGACGTAGAAAAATGTAAATATCGGACCATTTTACTTACCGATTGGGAATTCTACATACCGATTCGGCACTCGACCCCAAAAGGTACATGTTCTACATACCGATTGGGAATCATACTCCTTTTCTACATACCGATTGGAAATTAGTTGTTAATCGTGGCACAGAACATCGATGGTTAAAAAAAACATCGATGTCTTAGAAAATTCGAAAAACATCGATGCATCGATGTTTTCATCGATGTTCTTGCACCTCTAAGATGAGCACGACGTAGAAAAATGTAAATATCGGACCATTTTACTTACCGATTGGGAATTCTACATACCGATTCGGCACTCGACCCCAAAAGGTACATGTTCTACATACCGATTCGGCACTCGACCCCAAAAGGTACATGTTCTACATACCGATTGGGAATCATACTCCTTTTCTACATACCGATTGGAAATTAGTTGTTAATCGTGGCACAGAACATCGATGGTTAAAAAAACATCGATGTCTTAGAAAATTTTCATCGATGTTCTTGCACCTCTAAGATGAGCACGACGTAGAAAAATGTAAATATCGGACCATTTTACTTACCGATTGGGAATTCTACATACCGATTCGGCACTCGACCCCAAAAGGTACATGTTCTACATACCGATTCGGCACTCGACCCCAAAAGGTACATGTTCTACATACCGATTGGGAATCATACTCCTTTTCTACATACCGATTGGAAATTAGTTGTTAATCGTGGCACAGAACATCGATGGTTAAAAAAACATCGATGTCTTAGAAAATTCGAAAAACATCGATGCATCGATGTTTTCATCGATGTTCTTGCACCTCTACTGCAAAGTAAATATTTAAACTTTTAAAATATTTAAACTTTTAAGCTAGTTTTAGGTGAATTGAGTGCGGAATCTTTTAAATAGGTACCAGGTAACCGAGGCAACCAAGTGCTAGTGTTGATTTTTTTTTTCCTAAAAACCGACAAACGAGTGATTTCCCTGTGGCCCAGATTTAAGCCCGCATTATAGTCATGTGGAGTTCCTGGAATAGCCATCGATGCTTCGGCCAATAAGTGCCACACAACCGCGTGATCCACTTTCAGCGCACTGGTGCAACTTGTCGGCTCCAGAGTATTGAGTATTCCAAGGTTTTCCGCAAGGACTGTGTATGCTTATATAATGCGAAAAGTGCAGGTGGGCGGCGCTCGGTGGTCGGAAAAGCGCTTGCGCCTGTCGCCAGCTAAAAAGTGAAATTTCGCAATGCAAAACAAGCAGCAATGAATACGTCACAGGCGTCGCTGTAAAATTAACTACAACTCGCAACGATGACGCAATTGACGACTGTGCCGCGTGTGCTTTTTCTCCGACCCCCAAATGAATCATCAATCAAAAACAAAATGAAAAGAGACTCGACGAAAGCGCGCGGCCGCATTGTCTGCCGCATTTTTATCCGCTAGCTAAGGGGAACCAGATTTTGCAGATAAATGTAGAGCACTCACAACCTGTGATAAGCCGGCTGCCCTGGTCGAGATCAGGAATAGTAATAGTACTTGTGTCCCCGCCCCTTGGACACGCTTCAATTACCTCATGTGGTTGCGCCTCTTGTCTTCCGCTTCCTCTTCTTTGGGGGCTCGTCTAGGGCTTTCAATGAAATGCAGTTGCAGGTTTTTGTAGCGGCTTACCCGAGACCTCAACCTTACCGTCTGCGCCTTCGTTACCTTTTTAATACCCTTTTCGGATGGGTATTTTGAATAGTTTAATCTTTTAATCATTTTATGTAGTTGGGAAATTTGTAGTCCTTTTTTTTTGTATATTTCTGTAAGATATATCATTGGTATTACAACATTTTGTATGAGAAAGTTTTATCAATATCTTTGTAGAACTCATTTTCCATTATCAGCTTCCCCAGAAGCCTTGTGGTTTTGCTCATAGGGTTTTACCCTTTATAATCTTTATAGTGTCAGTTACTAATAGGAAGTCTGTGGCATGACGACTTGAAAGTTCACATATAGAAACCTCCAGCAAGGGTATTTTTAGTTTCGATCAGCTTAATTTTTCTTTAAATTTGCACCCCCTTTTAGAGGTAAATTGATAAATTAATTTGGCTTGCGTGTGAACTTGAAAAGTTTATTGATTAGCGGGAAGGTAATCGATATACATACAGCCACATTTTTAAGCGCATTGTACTTGACGCATTTAGTACACTAAAAGAAATTATTGTATTTTCTTTAAGAGCTTTAGTCTTAAAATATATATAATTATTAGGTATATTCCTCGCTTGACAAGAGTTAATTTTGGCTTGGGAAATCTATCTTATTAGGTATTTCTTTTGACTGCGACAATAAACCCTTTGAAATTGTAAATTTGTGTTAATTTGTACGTCATTAAAAATTATACAAATTATTCACTTCCATGAGCTAAAATGCAGTTAATTGTTAGATTATAGGTTTAAAAAATATCCGTTTATTGATTTTTGATCACATTACCACTTTTACCTCTCTGTGTCACCGGCTTTGCCTCTTTTCGCCTGTGTGGGCGGCATCTGTTCAAACTGTCAGCCGGCTGACGAACGGACTTTGGGTTTGTTGTAAACAAATTTGGCTATAAATACGAAAGAACGATACGCAGAGAGAGAGGCGGGTAGACCAGATAGCCGAAGGATGGGCAGTCGACACACATAATATACCTGATAACACTCAGGTCCGCCTCGGTCTTTCCGTCTCTCTCAGCGCGAAGACCAAACCCCCTTTTGCCTGAAGATAAAGATACAACGCCGAGTTGTCATGTGCCACAGTCAGCTTTGTGTGTTTTTTATCACACACTCTGTTCTCCGTTTGCTTTCCCCACAGCACAAACTGCCTCCTCTTGTGGCCGTGGCTCGTGAAGAGCAAATTTTCGATTTCTAAATTTTGTATTTCACTCTCGACGGCGGATACGGTGACGGTGACGGCAGCCTTTGCATTCCGCTCGCATTCGCTTCAGTCGACGCGCAGCACTCAGCCCGAACAAACGTTAGCCGCGTATCTGCGAGATACGGATACGAGTGCGTCGAGTACATATATTCGGTTGGTTTGCTTATTTGGAGCAATCGTATGCGCTATAGTATACGCACCTATATATCATACAACACAGTCAGTGCCGTGCAGCTTATAATCGGTCGGCTAGTCACCGTCCCATCCCCGAAAATATCGGAATTACTTCAATGGATTTTTCCAGACACGCTCCAAATGGAAGCAGACCGCTCGCCGTCCTATTTCACACTAATTAGCTCCATCTGAGCGTTCTAATAATTTCGCTGCTCTCACGCGAGTCTGTTTTATTATTTTTTTTTTGCACTTATGTAATCTGTTTTCGTAACAGCGGCGGCGACGTCGAGCAGAATATAATTGCAAGGAAAGCTGTTTGTGAAAAGCGCCAGCACAAAACAAGCAAACAGATAGATAACACTGAGAGGAACGGTGTTTGTAGGCGGCTAAATTCAATTATATTTTCAACTGTGGCCTGTAAATGTATCTGTAACTATTACCGAATCCAAGCTCTGCTGCTGCTGCTGCACATTCAAATACTTAACTTTGACCGCTCCAAACCGGTTAGCCGCTCGCTCCTATTGCTTCCTTTCCCTTTTTCGGGGGGAGGTCTCGGTTTCGGGGGCCAGTGTTTTGTAATCATTTGATTTGGATCGTCTGGCCAGCGCCAGCAGCATGCGTTTGCCGATAAGACATGTGACCTGGCCACGCCTCTTCCCAGACTTTCCCATTAATTCCCAGCCACAGCCACTGCCTTTCCGAATTTCAATTTGCTGTGGCTTTTTTGCACGACTTTGGCCTAAGATAGCGATTCAATTACGACATCCGCACGCGCGTCCTTATCACGAATAATTTGATTAATAATTGACAAATTCCGCTGGAACTGCTTGCGTGGCATGATCGGCGACGGAGGCCGGTTTTACGCAGCGCCATCATCTTATCACCTGGGTATTGCGTCTAGAGGGTTCTGCGTTTAGTCACAGACCGCCAGGAATTTATTACTCCGACCCCGGGACATTCACACTTGACGTTATCTCCCTCAACGCAAACTCGTTCGTTCCAGAAAAACACAGGTGGATGCTCACCGTGATTCGTATTTGGCAAACAAAAGTCCGATGCTTTTATTTAACCAGCAAATATTCACGGCTGATTAAGAAACGAAATGAAAAAACTGCGCAAAAAGCAGCTGCTGAGAGAGATTGCCTTCTCTCTTTTAGCCCAAAAAAAAAATATCATTTCACCATTTCATTATTTTTTTGGGGGCCAAAGTCGCTCCGCAATTTCTTGGCTGATTATCAAAAAAACGACGAGCGGAACTACCCACGCCAGTTTGACGTCATGGGACGTTCGGCATCACGTGTGTGTGCCTTAGCGATCCGGCTAACCACACGGTCTAGTCTAGTCAGGCTTTAGACGTATGTAAATTTGCCACCGACCGATACACCGCTGGCCACACATTCATTGTTAACTCGTTTCGTGCGGGAATTTCATAACTGGCACCCGCTGGGTGGTTGGCAACAAGTTTAAATTAGCTGGCAGTAGATCGGCAATGACACAGTTAAAACCCCCGAAAACGCGGCAATGACGTAAAGACTTCTGAGTCCAATCTAATCGCGTTTACAGCAGCCGAGAGGGTCAGGTTATTAGGGGGCGGGTGTGCTATCTCCTACGAGGATTGTTTGTCAACAAACCGCCATCGATTAATCATTTGATAAGATCCCCCGAACCAACAAACTAAACTAAACTTTCTTCCTTCGCTTTCAGATCTATTTTGTAAAGCTACAAAATGCATAGAGCCCACACAGCCTTCAGCCTGGCGTTGTCGCCTATGGCGCACAAGAACTTTGCCACATGGCTCCTCAAGAGCAACACCAGTAAGCAGGTGAGTCGTCAGTACAATGATCTTTGCGAAGAGTGCTATAATTTGACTGATGATCCCTTTCAGATGGCCAAGGTCACTGCAGCGGCCGCTGTGCGCACCTACAACTCCGCGGCAGCCGAGCCTTTTGCCAACGGCAGCACCGCCTCCTATGTGGAGGAGATGTACAACGCCTGGCTGAGGGATCCCTCCTCGGTGCACACCGTAAGTAATTGTTATCAGGGCGGGACCAATTCCGGGTGTGATTCAACTTCAAACGAGTAATTCGAAAGGGGTTTGCTTTGTTTGCTTTAAGTTATTTCCGTGTAAAGGAAAAACTGTAATGTATTCATCATCGTAAAGGTTATATATAACTTAATTTCCAATTAGTTAAGCTTCCTCGAGCATTGCTTATTGATTGCCCCTCTTATTTGCAGTCCTGGGATGCATACTTCCGCAGCAACAGCTATGTCAGCCCCCCGAACTTGGCGCCCGTGCAGGCCAACACTCTGCCGCTGACGGCCTTCAACTTTGGTGGAGCCGCCGTCTCCGGCGCTGCGCCCGACTCCAAGACCATTGACGACCACTTGGCCGTGCAGGCCATCATCAGGAGCTACCAGGTATGTCGGCTCGTGCTGGCTTCCCCTCCCCAACTGGTTCACAGAAGTCGAACAGTGGAGATTGCAGCAGCCACAGCCTTTGCGGATCGTATTCGTATTCGTTTGGCGCTTTTTGTTTTTCGTTCTCCTAGGTTCAGATAATGTTTATGTTTAGATTACGATTATTAGAGTTGCCTTTGCCCCCTATTTTATGTGTGTTCTCATTTCCCAGAAACCAGTTCATACCGCGTTCAGTACCCATGGTAGATAGTTTTTGAGTTCCGTCATGATCGACATTGGTTACCATTTCCATTTCCATTTAGTTGGTAGCGAGTAGAAGTTCACGAGTAGTTTGGTTATCTGTTCGATCACCTCCATCCCGGCCTACCACCTTACTGTTGGGGGTCATACTTCTTAGCACCATTTCCCATTAACTTATCTGGGGTATCTACCGAAGGGGTATTGCCAGAGAAGGAGTGTTCTTTTAAGTTGCACATGAATTAGATTTTTGGTAAAGTTAAAGCCCGTTGATTTGTAGCTGATTTCCATTGTTTGAGTTAGTTACTAAGGCCACACAAACACGATAACCTCCTCTTGATATACCTAAGACCTATATGATCTACCCCACATATGTATAATCAACCAATATCTGTCTACAAATTGTTCGAACCATACAATATAGTCACGTGGTCATTTGGCATCTGATCTGGATCCGCTTGGAATTTTAACACGCGAAAAAACCGTTTGCAAGGATGGTCTAGCACGTCGTGCTAACGAAGATGTGCTCAGGCAGCACTCTGGGTTTTTGTTTGGTAAATTCTTCTTTTTACAGAACTCTCTCTCATTTAACCCAACCATAGTCGCACTCAATCCGATAATCGTGCACCAACCGCTACTCCCCCATCCCCACACCTAGAGCCTAAGTTAAACATCCCGAAAAACAGCGAGTATATCGTGCTTTCGTAACCTTTAACAGCAGAAGAATGTTAAGTGAAATTCGGAGTTGATGAGGAGCAGGAAAATTTACTTAAGTTATAGTTAGCGAGTTCCGTTCTATAGTTCTAGGTTTATGATATTTCCTGTAAGTAACCTGTTGGTGTTTGGCTTTCTCAAAGTTCTTCGTCTTTCAGTTACGGTTTATAGTTCTAGTTTTCTCAACTCTCTGTTCCGGCACCCCACTTTCATGTCTCTTTATCTTTATCTTTCTGTCTCTGTCCTGTGCACTGCACTGATTCCCGATTCTTGATTAACATTCGACAAACGAAACATACCATTTATATCTACCGATCATTGTCTACTTACTGAGTCCTTAGAGTTTGCTTCATTTTGTGTTTGTGCGCTGAGGAATCTGTTTTATCTGTTCTTTTTATATTTTTCGTTTTTTTTTCGCCATTCTCTACGAATCTATAATTTTAATTGATTATTTTCTTTTTACTTTATTTTTATATAACCGCTTCCTAACCTAAATGTTAAACCAAATCGAAAACAAAACTGCAATCGAAACTCAAACCGAAAACCGCAAAATCTCGTATCGAAAACAATGTTTAAAACAAATTCCAAATTCTCTCTCTTTGTACTTATTATGTGTGTGTTGTGAATACCCAAAAACAAATCGAAAAACGAACCAAAACCAATCCGAAAAAATATTGTTAATACCACCAACACCACAAACACCACCAATCCACCCAATACTGACACGTTAGATTCGAGGACATAATATTGCTCACCTCGACCCACTCGAAATTAATACACCAGAATTGCCTGGCAACTCCTCGACGAAATCCATTTACGCTAATTTCAGTTTCGGTAAGTAAATTCGACCCGGGACAAACCACGCCCCGTTTTGCGTTCCTTAACCCCACCTCTTGATCTCCTTGATCTCCTTGATCTGTACATACCTTAAGAACATACCGAGAACATTGTGGTAGTGACTGTCTCTTGTCTTTCACGCACACACGATATCCCCGACATCAAAATCGAAACCCACCACACAAATGTTGTGTATGATATATAGAACCAAGTAAATATACGCCTATATATGCCAATGAATTTGTGTTACATCGTCTGTACATTCTCCTGCCTCATTATTCTTATTGTATTTTGTAATTTAAAATGTGGCAATAAGTTAAAGTATTGTTATTATTTTTTCTCACGAGTTCGTTCGACCTTGTCATGAATATAGATTGCATGATTGTTTTTCATTTTTTTCACAAGCGAAACGAAGGGAAATCGATCGATGATAAGCCCCAATTAGTCTGATTGCAAGTGAAATGATTATGAAACCATCCGGGAGCCAATTTCAGTTCAGTTATCACCACCAGTGTCTAATGCATGTCCACTGGCCAGTGGCGCCAAGTGTTTGAGAAGGTGTCAGTTAAGAACCGAGATGAGCATGAACCCAATCCGAACTCTATGTACTCGTACACCCCGAATGGTACTCGTAGCAAAGACCAATATATCAACAAGATAAGTAACATCATACGATTAGCTTGTATCAGCGTTATGCATCTTGTTAGTATTAGGTCCTTGCTCGTATCAACGAAGGAACTAAAAAATCATTACACTCCGAATTTCAAAACCAGCATTTGCCGCCTACAGTTTACTAACCTAACTCTCACTTGACCCCAACATATCCGAGCTCCTTACTAAATTCTTGACCCATTCTTACCCCCCATTAAAACCGGAAACAGGCGAGCAGGACATGGAGCGCCAGTTCAAGCTGCCCAGCACCACCTTTATCGGTGGCGATGAGGCCTCCCTGCCCCTGAAGTGAGTATATATGATTATTTGCTACTTCCGTATTGATCCTAAGATCTCCTTGCCTTGTAGGGAAATCCTGAACCGCCTGGAGAATGTCTACTGCAACAAGATTGGCGTGGAGTTCATGTTCATCAACTCTTTGGAGCAGTGCAACTGGATCCGTAAGCGTTTCGAGACACCCGGCGTCCTGAACTTTTCGCCAGAGGAGAAGCGTCTGATTCTGGCTCGCTTGACCCGTGCCACTGGCTTCGAGGCCTTCCTGGCCAAGAAGTACTCGTCCGAGAAGCGTTTCGGTCTGGAGGGTTGCGAGATCATGATCCCAGCCCTGAAGGAGATCATTGATGTGTCCACCGAGCTGGGCGTGGAGTCGGTCATCATGGGTATGCCCCATCGTGGACGCCTCAACACCTTGGCCAACGTGTGCCGCAAGCCCCTGAACCAGATCTTCACCCAGTTTGCTGGTCTGGAGGCCGCTGACGATGTAAGTTTCTCTAAACAGCTACCCCAAGAAGGTCTCCTCGAATATGAAGTTTTTTCTTAGGGTTCCGGAGATGTCAAGTACCATTTGGGTACGTACATCGAGCGTCTGAACCGCGTGACAAACAAGAACATCCGCCTGGCCGTGGTGGCCAATCCCTCCCATCTGGAGGCCGTGGATCCCGTCGTGCAGGGCAAGACCCGTGCCGAGCAGTTCTACCGCGGCGACCAGGAGGGCAAGAAGGTCATGTCTATCCTGATTCACGGCGACGCCGCTTTCTGCGGCCAGGGCGTGGTCTACGAGACGATGCATCTCTCGGACCTGCCCGACTACACCACCCATGGCACCATCCACGTGGTGGCCAACAACCAGATTGGCTTCACCACCGATCCCCGTTTCTCGAGGTCCTCGCCTTACTGCACGGACGTGGCCCGTGTGGTCAACGCTCCCATCTTCCACGTGAACGCCGACGATCCGGAGGCCGTGATGCACGTGTGCAAGGTGGCTGCTGAGTGGCGTGCCACTTTCCACAAGGACTGCGTCATCGATCTGGTGGGATACCGTCGCAACGGACACAACGAGATCGACGAGCCCATGTTTACACAGCCGCTGATGTACCAGAAGATCCGCAAGCACAAGAACTGCCTGGATCTGTACGCCGACAAGCTGATCGCCGAGGGCACTGTCACCGGCGAGGAGGTCAAGTCCGTGGCCGCCAAGTACGAGAACATCTGCGAGGAGGCCTTTGCTCTGGCCAAGACCGAGACTCACGTCAAGTACAAGGACTGGCTGGACTCGCCCTGGTCCGGTTTCTTCGAGGGCAAGGACCCCCTCAAGGTGGCGCCCACTGGTGTCAAGGAGGAGACCCTTATCCACATCGGCAACCGTTTCTCGTCTCCGCCACCCAATGCCGCTGAATTCGTGATCCACAAGTGAGTTTAAATATCATTTTCCTTAATGTTCGCTCTAATATTTCTCTGCTTAGGGGTCTGCTTCGTGTGCTGGCCGCCCGCAAGGCGATGGTGGACGAGAAGATCGCCGATTGGGCTCTGGGTGAGGCCATGGCCTTCGGCTCGCTGCTGAAGGAGGGCATCCACGTCCGACTCTCCGGCCAGGATGTGGAGCGCGGTACCTTCTCGCACCGTCACCACGTTCTGCACCATCAGCTGGTGGACAAGGCCACCTACAACTCGCTGCAGCACATGTACCCTGACCAGGCGCCCTACTCCGTGTCGAACAGCTCGCTGTCGGAGTACGCTGTGCTGGGCTTTGAGCACGGCTACTCGATGACCAACCCCAACGCCCTGGTGCTGTGGGAGGCGCAGTTCGGAGACTTCAGCAACACGGCCCAGTCGATCATCGATCAGTTCATCTCCAGCGGTCAGTCCAAGTGGGTGCGCCAGTCCGGTCTGGTGATGCTGCTGCCCCACGGCATGGAGGGCATGGGACCCGAGCACTCCTCGTGCCGCGTGGAGCGTTTCCTGCAGATGAGCAGCGACGATCCCGACTACTTCCCCCCGGAGTCCGATGAGTTCGGAACCCGCCAGCTGCACGACATCAACTGGATCGTGGCCAACTGCACGACGCCCGCCAACTACTATCACATCCTGCGCCGCCAGATCGCTCTGCCGTTCCGCAAGCCCCTCATCCTGTGCACACCCAAGTCGCTGCTGCGTCACCCGGAGGCCAAGAGCCCCTTCAGCGAGATGAGCGAGGGCAGCGAGTTCCAGCGCATCATCCCGGACCGTGTGGCCGGCGAGAACCCGAGCAACGTCAAAAAGGTTGTCTTCTGCACGGGTCGCGTGTACTACGATCTGACCAAGACGCGTGCCGACAAGAAGCTGGAGAACGAGGTGGCCATCGTGCGTGTGGAACAGGTAAGGACTATAGGACTATAAGGAGAATGATTCACCTACCCAATCAATTCACTTGCTTTAGATTTCGCCCTTCCCCTTCGATCTGGTCAAGGAGCAGGCCAACCTCTACAAGAACGCCGAGCTCGTGTGGGCCCAAGAGGAGCACAAGAACCAGGGCTGCTGGACCTATGTGCAGCCCCGTTTCCTCACCGCCCTCAACCACAGCCGCGACATCAGGTAGGTGCCAGGGCTAGAACACTAATCGGTCACCGAATCCCACCCACTCGAGACTGAGCCCGTGCCTCTGCCTCATCCTTGTCCCTCCGGCTACGTATCTTCTGCAGTCTCTCTGTTTATCTCTGTCCCTTTGGAGTGAAGTGCACCCACTACTCTCACCGTGCACTGTATCTGTTTTTTACTTTGATTCTCTCAATATCTTTCTCTCCTTTGCTATTATTTCACTCTATTTTTGCATTAACCCAACCATCTTTTTACTGGACTATCTTTTTATTTATCGAAGCTATCGCTATCTCTTAGTTGCCAAGGCCGTATGACGCTTGATTGCCGAACAAAATAATTCAAATATAAATTTCAATCTGAAAGTATGCAATATTGGATGCATATTTTTAAAACTAAATTCTGGAATTTACAAAATTTCAAACATAAATATTAGAAATCACAACGTTTAATTATAACTTATTCAACTTTCAATGAATTTGTACTCGTTATCCCTTCTTATATTTAATTACCTTCAACAATAAGCTACCGTCATACGGCTTTGGCTAAATTTAATTAAACTTAGAGCTTCCTCTCACCCCTCATCATGCCTCCTAGCTGCTACCGCCTATCTATATATATATCTCTCAATATCTCCCCCTGAGTAGCTAGACTTAGACCCTAGACAAGTGATAAAAACAACAACACATTCCACACTAGACACATTGAACGGATATCCGCCTTGAGTTATCTTTTATTCTGTTTTGGATGAGCATGTCCAGGCACCGCAAAAGAAAACCAAACCAACATTGTTTTCACCACGAAACCTGAAAATTCGATCACTGAAAATTCTCCAAGCGAGTCCCATCAGCAAATTGGCTTCATCATCCATCAGATACAATCATCCTGTTCATTTTACTTGGCATGGCTTCTTATTTATGATTTTGTTTAACCCCTTGATGCCCTCGTTAAGTTGTATCTTTCTTTACTAATCGAAAATTTTGCAAGACGATGAGCAAATACCAGTTTTGTGTTATTCTGACAATCAAACCCCCTTGATCCCAGTCCCATTCGTTGTGTAAATACGTGACGAGCAATTGGCGAAACTCAAGAAAAGAACAAAAATTGTGACAAATTCGAAACAACCCAAGAAATCGAAAAAAAACCAAACAAAAACAAATCCTCTCTCTTTCTCTCTCGTTTTCTCTCTGTGTATGTGTTATTGTTACAGCCAAAGCGATGAGCAATCCTCCTTCTCCAATACAACCACCAATACTACTACCACTAATGATCATACTAATCACGAATCCGACTCCGATTCCGATCAAAAATCGAAACCCTGGCTAAGCCGCATGTTCGCCGCCTCGAACGCGAAGGGCGATCCTACGGATCCTGGTGCTGCGTCGGCCCAGAGTGGCGAGTTTAATGCCGCCAAGCACTTTGACCTAAAGAACGTACGACACGATTTCAATAGGCCCGCGGGCATCGCGGCCGCTCCCGGAACGCGTAAGGCCAAGTCCGGACGCAAAATTAGGTGAGAGGACCACCAGGAACACACAGCTAGCTAAGCTACGATGCTGCCCGCGATCAAAAACAAACTACTATATATCTACAATTAATCTATCTAATCAACCTATCTATCTACTACTACTATCTGCAAATATAACTACTACCCTCGGAGCGAACCAAATTAATACTCTCAGTTCCGTTAACTCCTCATTTGTCTCGTTTCCGTTTCTGTTTCTGTTTTCGTTTTCTACTCCTCGATTGCTGATTACTGATTTCTGTTGTTCGGCATGATGTTTGTTATACCCTTCCCGAAAGAAATAATGAAACAACACACTAAAAACTACTTACTACTCTTACCCTACTATATCCAGCCTCGAACTAAACTCTATCTTAACCTCTGACTACTTACTGTTTTATTTTACAGTTCAGAACTAAGCACGCGCGTTTCGATTTTGCGTTTGAGTTTGAATTTGATTTTGATAATTTCCCCGCTCCCATTCCTTGGCCGTTCGCAAGTCCCTTGTTGTAAAAGAGATAACCACAGTTAACCCCGACATATGTATTGCTCCAATCTAACCCAAGTCGTCCTGTCAACCTTGTCTTGTATGTTTTGTCCAAAGTGTTGTATAAATCACACAACAAACATACTATATATACAACTTCAAGACTTCTAGACGCTTTTAGGCAGCCATTGCATACATATATCACATCCTGAGCCAGGCAGTTTGCTGTACGAACGAGGCTTGAGAATTTATGGTAATCTAATCAAAGGATTAAAAATAAAATATAAACAAGAGAAGCAAGGGAATGCTTCCTATCAGGAGTCCATTTCAATGTTTGGGTTCGGTGTGGTTTCCCTTTAAGTTCCCGCCTCGCCCTAAGATCTCTTTTCATTTCTAATAAACTAGATCTAATACCCTGCGCTTGCCTAACCCCTCATTTCATTGAACATTTGCCATTTGCCCTAAGTGTGATAAAAAAAAACCAACCAAAGAAAACTAGTTAAAAAACTAACGACCAGTGCACGTGTCTCTAACCCAATGAATGAAACAGCATCATCTAGGATTCCCAAGCTAATCTGTTCTTCTTTAACTATCCACAGCTATGTTGGACGCGCTTGCGGAGCCTCCACCGCCACCGGATCCAAGGCCCAGCATATCCGGGAGCTGAACGCGCTGCTGAACGACGCGATTTCGACCTAAGCAGGAGGATTTGTAGATTTGATAGTGATGCAATGGAGGAGTAGCAGGAGTAACAGATGGAGTTGAATATTAATTACGATTATATTTTGTATTGAAACGTATGCAGACTCTTTGATACGATTTTTTGCTGACGAAATTGTTAAGAGCATATATTGTGTGTGAAAGTAATGAAATGTTAAATATTAGTTTAGTGAAATTACAAGAGCAAACAGCAAGCAACCAAGTAACAAAAATACAAATAACACAAAATGTATAGTGTTTAGAAAGCAATCCAACTCACAGCAAGTCTTTAATGAAACCTAAAGAGCCAAGAGATGTAGTAAATAGCCAAGCAACTCTATGCGAAGAGTGAGGAGAGGAGCCCGCATAGGGGGATTGATCAGCGTACTTTTTGGAATGAATAAAACCCTTTCTAATTTTATTTCTTACTCCTATGTTTAATATTTATTTTATTGTATTATATATAATTAAACTATCTCAAGCCGAGCGAATGAGCTCTTGACAACTTTAATCGGTCGCAGGCCCAGAAATCATTTAGTCTTTTTTGTTTGCCTAAGTTACACACTTTTGTTTAATTAAATAAATGAATGAACGAGTATAATACTTAACAACAGAGCTGTGCTTTAGTTTATCTCGCCGAGGATCGAGGCACTGTCAGGGATACAGATCGAACTACAATTTGGAATTTCGTATTATTCTTTTTGGAAGACGCTTTTGGAGCGAGCATCTAAAGCAGCTAAAACGCTTTAATTGTTTTTGATCCACGGAGGATGTCCAATCAGGCCCTCGAAATATTTACAAAATCAAAGAAAATATATATATTTAAAATTAACATTGCACTTTGTCTCGCACCAATATAAGATATTGAACTGTAGAGTGATAAAGCTAAGGGAAACCCAGGCACTAAGGCCTCCTTTTCCAAGAAAACCAAACTATTTTACAAAACGAACGAGAGATAGTATGTGTGTGCGACATTGTCGAAAATCTAACCTTAACTCTAAATTTTAATGTTACTAACAAAAGATAATTCACAACTTTGCACCAAGTAAGTAGAATGTTTAAATCAAATATTACGCAAACAAACAGTTTTCGAGAGCTCGAAAGAGGAAAGAGTTTTGAAATTACAAAATGTAAAATGTGGGGGGTCGAACACGATATAAAAAAAAAAAATACAATTTACTATATAAAGCATGGCAAAAAAATGTTTTTTATTTAAAAAAGGAAAATGGGAAACCTTTTAAGGCTTCTAGTCGGCGGACAACCAGTTTCTGTTTTAATTTTTCTCCTTTTTTTACATGCAGACTCTGACTAGATTTTCTACAGGAAGTGAAAAGACTGGACTTGGACATTTTCCATTTTCACTGCTCCATCATTCTATGCCCACTTTCACATGCTATCTCTTGCGAGCTGAAGCCAAGATCTTCCTGTCCAGACAACTCTTGGACAGGCACAAATTGGGCAGGTAAAGTGCTCACTTTTGGTCAATTTCCACGCAGCTGGTCGTGTGTGTGTTCTCCTCGTCTCCTTGCCCCGGCCAGCCCATCTCATCGAACATCTTCGGCAGAGTTTTGTTTTTTTCCTCGATTTGCCTTACTTTCTAATGTGGACAGCATATTTTCCTGTCCCCTTTGGGAGGAGGAGAGTGCCTTTCTTCGGGGCTTCTCTTGTGCCGATTTCAGGTAATTGCGCCAAGTGTATCAGAAGCAGCCAAGACGTGTGTGGAATTCTTTATTATATTATCTGTTGACTCAAGTATTTTGCGTTTTTATGGACGTATCTCAGCCAAAAAAGTACCACAACAAGAAATGGGGAAGCTTGCAGTTTAGAAACCGAAGGGTTAAACGCCCTTTTTGTCTGAGTTTTTAATTTACGGTTATAATTAAATTTATATTTATATAATTAATGTAATATTTATTTTATGTAATACGTTATTATTTGATAGAGAAAGCTTAATTTGCATAATATGTATTTATTTAAATAGGTAAAAATAAACATACAAATTTTCTCTTCTAACATATATTTACATATTTTTATGATCTAAATTACTTAGGTATTTAACATTTAGAAATATAAATATTCACACAGATATCCTTTTGCTTGCCAAATTTTTATAATGGATCTTTGAGTGAGTATATATTTTGAAAATATTTTTAAAACTAGACTGAAATTTAATATTTCCAATTTTATCATTTAAGCAAATTGGAATTCGATTGTAGCTAACGCAAAAAAAAATAAATTACGATTCGGAAAATTGTTTGTTCAAGTTTTAATTAGGTTAAAAAATCAGCTTTGAGTTGCTGACAATTTCCCAAGCTTAGCCTTTCTTTAATAACTACTTAACACAGTAACCACGATCTTTGCAAGGGTATGGTACCTCTGGAAAGACTCCACGAAAAGCAAACAAACCTGGAATTGGGGACAGCCGTCGTTAACCGCTATGAGCAGACGCAGAGCCGTCTGCTCCGTGCCTGAAAGCTCCCTGTGCTCCAACTTTTACGATCCGAACTGTTTCTCCGCAGCCTTCGGGCGTCGTGACCCGACCCGGCGGCACTCGGCCAATGCTCCCGAGCGCAGAGATCGTGGATCGGAATCGGATCGGCAGCGACTGTAGACCCATTGTTATGGCCGCACTCTCGCACGCTCTCTCTCCCCGATCCCCAATCCCCGATCCGGCGCTATCAGTCTCCGGTCTCCGTTCTCCGGTCTCGGGTTTCCGTCACAGTCTCAGTCCAGCGATCAAACTCTTACGAGCTCCATTAGCGCGCGGTTCCCCGTCTAATTGTTATCGAGACCAAAAGCCCGTGATTGATCGCCGAGCCAGTGCTGCAACTTGCGATTGAGTGGAAAATCTGAGAAAAGTAATTGCAAAAGTAAAAGTGGAAAATGAGCCAAACGAGAAAAATGTGAAGAGTGAAATATTTTTGTGGCAAAGCAAGTGACTAGGCGGAGTACCAAGTCCAAGTCCCACCAGCTTATTCTGCCCGGGCAGAGGCACAATGGATTCGCCACTCACAAAGCATAGATAAAGTGATAATACCCCGAAGGCCGATTTGTATATGAAAGCGTGGAAGATAATGCCGTCGGGTCATTACTTATATAACAACTGAACGACAAGTGAATTAGCATAAAAATGAAATGTGTGAAAACCGAAAATTGATTGATTTAAAGCTCCCATAAAACAAGCACTTTGGATGCAGAGATCGGATTCGGATTTCAAACCATAAATACACAATAAACGCCTCAAAATGTAAGTAGGGAGGGAAACAATAAAAGTGATAAGACCAATGCAATTGCAATTCTCGAATAACAATACGAATGTCGGCTCCCCCGATAAATGGTGTCACTTATCGGCAGTTTTCTTGGAAAAATAATAATAAAGCCCCATAAGCACTGTGTATATATGTGGGATTCCCCTCGGCCTTCGGTTCTTCGCTAGTTCCGAAATCTTTATTTTTATTACACTTCTCGATCTCCCCGATTTTCTGTGTGTGTTTCTACGCCCTTCTTTGCCAATTTACGGCTCCTGTTGCCGTGCAGTTAGAAAGCTACCAAAAGCAAATAAAGGTCGGGCCTTACTCTCTTTGAAAGTTGTTTAACCGCGAGATTGGGTCTGGGATTGGGATTGAGTGAAGTAGGGTCTAAAAAGTGAAAGACGATTGATTAATGTCGTGATGAAACTACGTTCTACGGGTTTGGGATCACTCATTTCTTCACTGCCCGCATAATGGGACAAGTTATAAACTTAATTATGATATTTAACGAATTAAAATGCTGCCTAAGTATAGCCTTATGATCGTGTTTGTGGGTTCATCAGAACTTTCTTCATTGCCTATATAAACACTTTTGACTTAAGCAATCTATATTTCTAGAATTGAAATAGTAACTTCCTATTTGTATTTCTTCACTTGATAAGAAGGTTTATTTTTTTTATAGTGTGTAATGCTTTTATTAAAATATTGAGTTATTGATTACTTGTTTTGGCACTTGAAATAAACTGCATCAACAGTAACTGATCAGCCATTAGTTAACATAAAACTGTAAGATGTGTTTTATTTAAATTTTAAATTTAGGCAAATATATTTTTAAGGCTTCACATATAGAAAACAATTCAAAGAACATTTTGTAAGATTTTCTAAAAATAGTTTTTTAAAGAAACCCTCAGATGTGTGGTTCTTTTTCCCAAGCCTTGGTAAAATCCCAACTCGTATTTATCCAGACCCAGAGCCTAGCCCATGCTTGCTCACGGATTTAATGGTTACAGTGCCAGATGGAGTTCCAGTTTCGATTTCATTGCTACTCCAAGTCGGCGACTACACCGTTACAATTACAACAATTTCTTCCGGCCTCATTAAAAGGCAAATACGAGTTTATGAGCACACACGATTGTGACGAGTGTAATTCTGCAGTGTGTGTTGTGATTCGAGTGAAGTGGATGCCAGTGGACTGACCTGGTCATGGCTTCCGTTTCGCTTTTCCGCCGCCGAAGAAATCACCATAATAACTCTGTTAGTTATGCAGTCGACAAATTATATGCTCTGCGAGATTACAGCTCCACTTTCCATTTTCATTCACATGATCTCAGCGCGGTGACCATCTTGAGATCAGCTTCTTTGCATAACAATCATCGGATGCCTAAGTGCTGGCCGTAGAATTAGAGCCCACGCCACGCGAAATTGTGCCGCGTGGGGGCAGCAAATTGTATCTCGCAGATACAACTAGATGCTGATATACTCATAATTGCAATAATTTGTAGGTGCAGCTTACAGCCGTTGACAACCCTGGTCGGAATTAGCCAGAGCCTCGCCGGGGACTTTTCCCTGTGGCATTCCTCAGCCAAGACCGTGACTCATGGCCCGAAAGCGGGGTTGATGCTGGTCAAAACCTGTAGATTGAGCTGCACAAAAGTCCACTTACTCACGTGGCCAGATAAGCACCGGGAAAAAAAGTTAGCTGTATAAGTTGGTAATACATTTTGAACCCTTTTTCTTATCAAATTAAATGTTGGTCATAGGAAATTCTGTTGAATTTAAAGAAACTTTTAAAAGTCAAACCAAATGTAAATTGTCAATATCTTTAAATCTTTAAAACTATTCCTATTAACCTTAAACTTATCATACAATACAATTAATATATAAATAAATCACTTTAAAATGCCTTAAAAAGTTTTTCAAATGTTTTAAATTAAGTAGATAAAGTTAAGACCCTTTTCAAAGGTGTTTCAGGAACCTAGTGATTACTTCCTGATAACAAAATTTAAAAAAATATATGGTAATTTGTAGTAAAAATTAAAATATAGAATATTATTCGCACATTTCCCCCAGTGCAGATGCCTTTGGCCAGATGCTTGGCGAATGCTTTCGTCGTGCCAGCCAATGAACTTCGCTCGAGTAGCTCCGACATCAGCAGATATTGCTGAAAAAAAATGCATAAAATATATATATTAAAGTTTAGCCAAACAACGCAATGGGTGAAGCAAACACGTCATGGTCGTCATCGCTGACATACTTGGTGACATTTTCAATGTGAAAACTGCATCGTAAATTATGTTGGCTTCATCGATCGATCGAACGATCGCTGATCGTCGAATGGCAGCCAGTTCCAGCAGCAGCAGGTTCTTTTCGGGGTCTGAATCTGCTTGCCAACTTTATTTAACTTTATTTTTGGCAATGTGAAATTCCCCCAATTGGTATTCGCTCGGCATTTGGCCATAATCGCAGGTCGTGAGACAATCGTTTCGCAGTCAATATCTTTTCGTGGCATGTCAAGCATTCTACATGAGAAATAGTTCAATGCTGGTTAAATGGTGTCACCTTAAATAAGTGTGGGCGACATTTAAAAGAGGTTATAGACACGAAATAGTAATCCAAAGTGAGATTTGGCCTAGAGAGTTCGTTGATCGAGAGATGAGACATCACTTGCCCATGAATAAGTGATAGTAAATAACAGGTTTGCAGAGATGGGGAGAAAGAAGTCCCGAAGCGGTTTCCTATAATGAGACGAAACCGCAAGCAAAGATTTTGTAAACAAAATTCACAAATTTCTATGTTGGAAAATTTTGATGTGAGATTCATCACCATCTAAGGAGCTATATAAATGTTATATCTATTTAAAGCAAAGCGATTAGAATATATAAATGAGGCAGCATAATACGTATTTTAAGAATTTATTATTACTTTTTCTTTGTGTTTTTTTCCTTGAATTACAAATTTTTATTTCTCTGAAATATTTCTTCTGATTATTTTATAAAACTATAAATACCCAAGCTACATTCAGATATCCAAACTGAATCCATGCATATTCCCAATGAACCACATTTGCAACGCAGTTGCTTACTTTCCCATTCGCAGCTTAACTTAAATAATATATATATGTATATATACATATTTCTGCTCTCCGATATGGGGACTTTTCTTTCTTTACTGATTAAACACGATTCCAAGCAACCGGCCACGACCAACGACTGACCGCTGATCGTACGTGGTTACGATTTAATTCTAAACAAATCACGTTTTGGGGGCTGAGATGGGGAGGCAATTGTCCGAAAACCCGAAGACCCCTGCCAAGGCCATCTAATCCGCGTGTTGTCTTCAGTTTATTACCATTTTTCACACTTATTAGCTGACTTTTTCCTTGGTTTTTCTAGCATGCAACGGTGGCATGCAACAGGCGACAGTTGATGACAGTTGGAAAGTGCTCATATATTTATTTTTCGCGCCCAGATTTCATCTCAGATCTATGCAGCTCTCTCTCTTTTTCTCGCCCGACAGTTGTACAATAAATTAAATAGACCAAAAAATGAAGGAAATACAGCAGAAGAAGTGGAGATTTCGTCAGCTGAAATGGTAACGGTAATTAAAGTTTAGCATTACCGCAGCTGGCGGTGATTAATGGGCATTGTTTCGCATACGCCCCGTTGCCCCAGCCCGACACCGCCCAAAAAAAAAAAACTATAGAAAAACTACTACCAAGCTAAAATTAAAATGAAAACGAAATCAGGCGAAGGAAAATCAGCCACTTAATGCAAATTACAGAGACAGATACAAAGATGCGGAGATACAGCGGCAAGTGTGTCTGCTATGGAAATGAAGTTGCCACATGTGGTGCCTCCGCCTCATAAACAGTAACAGTCCCAGATCCCAGATCGTAGGCACACCACCTCGACGCAGATGATAATGATGATGATGATGATCCACTCAAGTACAAAGCGGTTGCGCTGACAAGCCCATGTTTGGGCGTTGACTTCGTTTTTTAAGCTCTTTTTTTGCACTCACTTTACTGCGCTGCTTTTCGCATTGCATTGTATGGAAGGCGCAATGGAAATGAAAAATGAAAATGAAAAGGAAAACGAAAACCAGGTTTGCAGGTCGCTGAGATTTTTGAGTTTTTCGTGAACGCCAAAACTTTGCGAAATGCTAAAATTCCTTTTAACTCTCTGTGCCACTTCCACATATTTTACTGTGGGTTTTTTTAACCCCATTAAAATTTGTCAGCAATTGCTAAATATAGAAATAGTCTTTGACATGTGTTAATTAAAATGAAACATATGTACATAAATGTCTTTAATAACAAATTTTTAATGTTTAATTAATAGTAATATTTCCCTTAAATTTATTTTTAGCTTGTCACTTTTTTGGTTTTCATTTGATGCAATACTATATTAATATTCGCAACTTTTGTACTTTGAACTAGTTTTGTGTTTATAGAAAAGTATTCAAAATGGCCCAGAAAATGTATTTCCACAAAGTAATATTTGATATTTACATAAGTCACTGCATTTGTTTAACTTCCAAACTGTGATCAAGTCCTTTCTTAAAATATTTAAATACGTTTCTTATATATAATTTTTATATTTTATATTAAAATTTTATAAACTTTCTTACTATTATATATTTTTTATTATGCACCTTTTAAATTCTGTTAAGATAAAAAAGTATATAAAGTACAGCTAAAGATTTTGCTTTAAATCAATTCTAACACAAGGTAATTATTTCTTAAAATTATATGTAATCTTTACCGACTAAAAGAAAAGAATTCACAATAAATACATTTAAAGTGAAGTCGTTTTTGTTACGTTTATTTTAAAAATTTTATAAGCTCTTTTACGTTTTTTCAACTTTATATATTTCAATTGCTTATTTTTACTTTCCCGGAGAATTTGTTTTTTTTTTTTTTTATTGAGAGAAATATTTGTGTGGGCCACAAAGGGTTAAGCTGTTAATGTTAACAGTGACGAATGGTCACCCATTCGCACACACCAGCTAACAGCCGTTAAATATTTGACGTGTTTTTGCTCTGCCGCAGCGCTGCTTGTAGATTGTGTTTTGTTTATCTGCCTTTGTTTACTTTTTTTTGTGTTTCTTTTTTTGCTTTTTGCTGTTGCCAGTGGGTTTAGGTTTCGGTTTCTGTTTTTGTTCCGTCTCTTTTGAACTTGGAGAAGAACTGGTATTGAATTTCGAAATCGAACTCGAGCCGAATCCGAACCCGAAGTCGACATCTGTTAGTCTTCGTGCTGATTGATTGAGCGATTGAAAGACGCTTGCGGGCGTGCAGTCTCCGAAGAATCACGCGTTCTTCTGGCTCCCAAAACCTGTTTCCGCTTCCCAGGCGCCTCAATTGGTGATTTATCTCGGAGCTCTGATCTCGACATCGGCATCGACGGACTCTGCAGAAAGCTGCCAAATCAATTAGAGGCGCTGCGACTTAATTAAAATTTGTTTGCCTAATTAAAGGCCACCATCATTTCCACAAGTCAATGTGAACGAACGCGCACAAGCGATTCTTTGTGGCCGATTCTTCTGGCTTCACTTAGAGCTCCAACTTCAGCTTCAGTTGTCTGCTTTTGTGGGTCGCATGCCTCTGGAGAAATGCATTTTGCAGGCGAAGAAAAGGAAAATAAAACCGAAGCAGAACAAGAAAGAGTAGGAGAAACAGACACAGAAACAGAAACAGACACAGAATCGGAATCAGAACAAAATGCAGCGCCTAAAGCCAATGCACAAGAATGCGAGACAAACTTCAACCATCCAAGATGCACGATCTTCAACTAAAGTTGCAGAGCACCGTGAAAAATATGTATGTTTTATATAAAATAAAAATAGACTTGCATTTCTTAATGCTTGAAATTACTTTTCAAATTAAATTTTAATTTTAATTTACTATTAAAATTAAGAAGTCCAATAAAAATCAAATCAAATTAAGTATTTTTTAAAACATAAAAATTAAAATTTAGCATCTCCCAAATAATTTGATTTATGTTTTTTTTATTAATACGGAATGTTAACTACCTAAATATTTGCTTTTATAATTCGGATAAGAATATTTGTATAAAACCAATTACAAAACACGTACTTTTTATTTGCTTTCATACTTATATTTAAACAAGTATAAAAAAAATCTTCGAATATTAATCAATCGATCAAATTGTATAACCTAACAGCATAATTTTAAATATGAATTTCTAAAGGTATGGTAACATTTTTAGGAAATTAAAGAATAATAATAATAATAGTAACCTTACAATTTACTAGAAAATAAAATCGAACAGCCTTTTGTTAATTAACACCAGTTTTAGCAAAAACCTAATGACAAAAATGATCTGAGTAAAACTTGCACATCATAGTCCAGTCTTTATCTCTCTATATTGAAATAAATTCGACATTAAACCTTACTACAATCTTAAAAATACCACAAAATTAAATTAAGTAGGTAATTTTAATTATTTAGTATTATTATAATAAAAAATTCTATTTCATATTGAAATGGGGACAGGAAACCCACTGAATACTTTTGTAAAGCTTGGACATTTTCTTAAAATTCGGAATATTTACATTTTTTCTTGAAAAATCGTCGCACAATAGCTAAGATATTTTTTTCAGTGAAGTAACAGCTTTAAGAATAGCAGCAGCAACGGCAATATCAGTAGGAGCAACATAAGCTGCGACAGCGACGTCAACGGCAATCGACAGCGGCCATCGGCAGAGCTGCTGGCATCGCAGCAACAGCGACGACAGCAGCAAAGCCAATCGCAGCAGCAACAACAGCAGCAGCCGCAGCAACAGCAGCAGCAGCAAAAGCAACGTCGACGGCGGCAGCAACTCACGTCAGTTGCTTTGTGGTCGTCGTTCGTTGGAGACGTTTGGAGTTGCTCGGTGACTTGCTCGGTTTCTCGGGAATATTTCACATATTTCCCATTTGGCACTCCTCGGCGCGTGTTATTCAGTGTTTTGTTTGTGTTCCCAGCTCGCGTTGCCCCTACAAATATTTGAAATAGCGCGCAATGGCCGCTGGCAGTGTGCAGAATTGAGTCCGGAGTTTTGAATTCCGGAATTGTGCAAGTTCTTTGGGGCCAAAGTGAAATGAAAGCTGGCAAAAGTGAAACGCCCACAAGAAAATCGGCGAGGTGCTGTTGCTGCTGCTGCTGCTCTTGAAAGAATCTAGCCAAACCACTTGGCCAATTCCACATACATACACGAGACACACTCACACCCGGCCAACAAATTGGCAGATGCGAAATTTCACCCAAGAACAGGCTCCAAAATCTTCTTTAGCCTGGCTAAAACTTGGATTTCCTTTGGAATTATATCGAGCTGTCGCCAGATTTTGATGGTAATTAAAAGTATTTAATGTTCTTAGCTGGATTCGTGGATTAATATCTATGGATTGGCTTGAAGTTGAATTTTTTTTGAAAGTCAGCTGAAGTGGTGGATTAAAAATATTGATTAGATAAAGTATTAAGCTTGAAAATTGAAATCTTATTTATTTTCTGTAAAAATAATTGAAACTAAGTGTTGCTCTAAAGCAATAATAGGATTTTATGAATCTAAGGACTATCAGGACTTGAAATATCATTATCATTTTCGGTGGTGGCTTAAATATTAGAAAGTTGTTTTTAGAGAATCCTTCAATATATTAATAATAAGAATAACTCTTTATTGATTCCATAAAGATTGTATTTGAATATTAATTTCCTTTTAGTATTAACCAGATAAATCGTTTAAAACTAACGTTTTTCTATGTTTAAATGCCTTTTATCACCTAATGTTTATTCAAAACTTAATAGTTTTTATCTTGTATGCTGTGAGAGTATTTAAAAATCCATAAAACCCATAATTTTTCACCCGACTTTGACAACTTTTGCTGGCAATTAAACGAAATCATAGTTTTACGCTTGCTTTTTAGCGAATTTCTTCCATGAGTTAACCGTAAACTCGGCTGACTTTTGTCGCCGTTTTGCTTCGCACACACACACGGCACTTGGATTGGCCTCCGAACTGACCTCTACGGTGGCTTCTGTGACTTTTTGAGACTTCCACGGCTCAACGACTCGCAGCATGTCTTGCCGGATTCCCCGCTTACGGTTTCAAGAATTACGGTTAAGAATCCGCCGTGTGTGTGCGAGCATTTTCCGCTGCCATGTTTCTGCGTTGTTCGGGGTTCCATTAGCTTCACTTTGCCAATGTTGCACGCTAATTATACGCCTCTGTGCCTTACGCGGCTATAGACAGACTTAGTCGCCGACTCAGAGTCGCAGGTAGACTTTGACTCAAGCTCAGACTCGAAAAGAATAGGGAGAAAGAATGGGTGTGGTGATAGATGCATTACTTAAAAATTAAGCTAATATTTCCTTGGGATGTATTTTACCTAAAAATTGAACATTAACAAAGCAGGAATATTTATAAAGAACATGCTAAGTTTTTAGTTATCTCTCTCTTAAATATTTCTTCAAGTGTAACTATAGTCTAGGCCTTAGCTCTGGCGTCTAGCTCTGGTTGCGGTTCTTTGGCTCTGAGGCAACGGAGCTTGGAATGCAGTTAATGCTCGTTTGCATGCACAAATAACAGCTGCCTCTGTGCGCTCAATAGCTGCCCCCAAACCGATTCTATCAAATTTCCCTCAATTTGCCATCCGATAAGCCCCTGACTCATACTGTAATCAGGCGAGTGATAAGCAGCTTGCCATAAATATACACAAATTGTGTCACTTGAGCTGTGCATCAATTTAACAAATTCAATTAAACTTACATCCCAGCTCGGGCCGGAGAGCAACAAAGCATGAATAATGCAAGTATATATAATATGGTAAATAGGAACTACCCTTGAGGAGGTGGTGGAAAAAAACTACTTGTGTATCGAGCCATCGGCTTTGTTTACCATACATAAAGTATACGCAGCGTGGCCCGATGGGGTGTATTAACGCTTAGGGGTTGCTCGCGGCTAGCTTTCGGTTAGGCCTTTCAGTTGGCTAAGGGCTGCACGGGCTGTTCGTCACGGCAACGTGGCCAAAACAAAACAAAGGGGTTAGTCTGCAGGCTATACCCGAAAGAAAACGGAGGCCAGTTAACAATATTTGGCCAGTCAAAGGTCCTTGTGTGCCCAGTAAGTGTGTGTGTGTCCGCGGTGATGTAAAGCCCGAAACAAAAGAATTGTGCAACCTTGGGAGTAAGAGCAGAATTATTTCACATTTTTCACACACTTCATTGGCCGTCAAGAGCATCTCTAAATCAAAGTCTCAAGACAGTTCATTAGCTCTCAAAAAAACAAACAACAAAAAACTCTGACAAAAAGAAAAGTAAACTTTCACATTTCTAATGGCGGCTTTTGTTTCTTTTTTCTTATGTTTTCTGTTCAGCTGAATGCTATGCAAAATGGCAATAAATTTTCTTTGATTTAATTTCTCGAAATTAAAATATTTCTCCCTGCGTTCAGATTATTTCATTCCATTTGCCATCGTCTTCCGCATTCAGAGAGCCAAGATTAGTGGGCCAGAGCTGCGTGTCTAATCTGCGGATTCTTGGCTCAAAAGTCAGCTGTACAGGGGCATTATCACTTTCACTCCACCTCAGTCCCTGGAAAAGCGCTCGTTTCTTTCCGCGCCCTCGGAAATTATGGCCAGTTCATTGTGATAAGTCAAACAATAAAAGAAACCAAACAAAACGCATCCGTTTTGAAAGCCATTTGCATACCTATAGGTATAGGTATTGAGATATATATATATAGGTATATCTTCATAATAAATGTATGGCAGGTGCAGCTGCTGCAGCTACAGCTTAGCCTAAAAAACTGCAGCTCATCAAGTTTCTTTTTTATTATTTCGCCTTTTCTTCGGCTCGGGATGAGGTTGATTTTTGTATTGTCGAGGTGTCTCTCTCGCCTTGCTATCAATTGTTTACATTTTCCTTTTCGGTATTTTAGCCGCGACTGAGTCTGAGGCTGCTTGATATGCAAAACATTTTTATTGACCAGGCCAAAAAGCAGTTGACCGCCTCACAGCTGGAATGGCCTTAGAGTCCGCTCTCTATAAAAGGCATTGGAATTATCATTCTGTGGCGGTTGAAACTGAAATTTGAAGTATTTATGGCTCATTCGGGGGATATTCTGGCGGATTCTTTGATAATTCATTGGGAAAATAATTAAATTAAATTAATTTTAGGGTGTTAAAACTAGGCATAATTCGCCTGCAAAGATAAAATTAATATTAAGTATAAGATGTTTATATATTTTACGTTTTGGAATGGTTTTTTATATAAATGAATGCCTAAGAGTTTTGTTACTTAATTGGTAACAGACAAAACCTTTCTAATTTACTACCAGAAAAATCTAAACATTTTTCTAATTGTTTTGTAAACAATTATCTCTTCCCCATAGCTTTCAGTACTTATTACTTAGCTTCGCTAATTGATTTGTCAAAATAATAATTACGTTTCATAAGTAATAAATCATTTGATGGCCTTCCTCAATTAAATCTCTGAAATATCCGAAAAATATGCTGCAGAGCTGAAAGGGGAAGAGCCAGTCGGCAGAGTTGGCTTCCCCTTGGAATTCCCCATTTTGGGGGCCAGTTTGCTTTCCGCCTTGCAATTGACAAATAACCGCCAATAAAAAATTCCATTCAAGCCAAACAAGACATTTTATGTAAACACGCTTTTTCGCCAACAATTTCCTTTAATACACAAAATATGCTCAACGAAGGAGGTTTGCGTAATCAGCAGTTTTAGCTTCTTTATTTACATTGGCCCCCGGATCGTGCGTATATTATATTTTTTCTCGTTCAAAAACCTTTCTGCAATGGCAAATAAAAATTAACTTTGTTATTCTTGCCGCGTGCGAAGTAGCAAAAAAGGGACAACTAGAGACAACATATGGTTATACCTGGCCATATATCCAAACAAATAGGTACATACAAAGAGCAAGGGGGGCACAAAAATATTGTATGAGAAAAAAATGATGAAGATGAAGATGAAGACGGCTAACGAACTGACTGAAAGCAGCTTAAAACCATTTTACGATACCTCAGACGATGACGATGTGAGGCAGAAGAAATTGTTTTCAACGACACTCCAGTCGCTCGCTCGCCTTTATGTAATCGCTCATTATAATTGGCATTTGTCTGTGACAAAGACACGTGAACGGGCGGTAAATAATTGTCAGGTGCGAGGAGGCGGTAAGACAATATTGTGGGCCTCGGTTTGTGCAATGCCATATCGTCACATAGCCCACATCGATCGCCCAGCGATAAGCCAGCCAGGGCGCATTCATACCGCATCGAGCATACGCAATGTGGTACCTAGCATGCGGTTGCCATGATTTCTCACTCAGCGAGTGCGACTTCCTTGAGGCGACTGTTTTGTAATATATATAAACATATCTACAATAAGTAGCCAGTTTGGGCAATCTAATGGGCCGCCATGAGTCAAAAGTCGAAAAGAGGCTTAAAATACCTGCGCAGATTACACGATTTATAAAGAGCTTTTGCCTCTGCAGATAGTTTTGCTTGTGGAAATTGTTCAGGGAAAAGAACAGAGCAAAGTTTATAAATACAATTGTTTTTACCTCTTGATTTTTATATACATTTGTTTGTTCCTTATCTTAATTGTTTTTTGTTTGTTTATCAGTTATTTTGTATGTTTTGTACGCTTTTTAACTAAATAACCTTCAAAACTTTGAATGTTTCTCATTTTTGCTTTATTTTATATTATTTGTTGGAGCTGAGAAACATAACTTGACCTTCGAATAGACTATTAAACTAAAAAAATAAAACATTTTTAATGAAAAAAAGGAAATCTTATCAAGTTTCCAGAAAAGCATTTGTTATAACTTTATTAAAGCTGTTAAACAATAAAAATAAATAAATCGTTGTACATTTTTATTTTTTATATATATATGTATTAAATATTCATCTTTATCTTCTGAAAATACTTTGAAATTCAAATAACAACCAATTGGTAATTTTTTAACAAACTTATCAATCTTGATATAATATTTTAAAATTTATTTCTTATATTATGAAAAAACTGCAAGCCCTTTAAAAAGTTTTAGTAAATTTAAAAAGAACATCTAGGATATCAATTTCTTGGGAAATCATATATTATAATTTAATTGATATCTTTAACAAGTTTCAATCTGTATAAAATGTTAATAAATGTATTTCTTATATCCTAAAAACTCTGCGTAATCTTCAGAATTTATTATTTAGTTTAAAAACCAACCAATATTTAATTTTAATAAGTTTTAACTGTTATCATTCTTTATAAAGTATTGAAAAATCTGTTTCTTATATTTTAAATACACTGATTAACGTTTAGAAAATGTAATTAAATTTGAAAAAGTACTTGGGTTTGGGAATCTTACACAATTTAAACTATTATCAAAGTCTTTAGAAAGCATATATAATAATTTCTTAAGCTGTTAAACAGTTGAAAATCCTAATAAAATATTATCACATTTAAAGCTAAGCTATTAGGTAATTAAAAATAAATAAAACCCATTATTAATTTCTTAGAAAAAAATATATTAATGCCCCGAATTCTTAAGCAATTCAAATATTTATCTCTGATGGTCTGAATCACAAATATTAAGAATTACACATTCCTGCCAGAGGCCAGATAAGAGTACAGCTTTCTGCAGCAGTTCTTTGTCCCCAAGCTGTTTTCCTATCCATTTATACCATGAATAATGCAGCTAACCCATTAAAAAATAACAACAAATACAGCTAGACTTGTAAAACAAAAATATTTAATAACAAATAAGTGTTCCAAGACCCCTCCCTCTGGTTCTTTCAAAATATGTCAAGCCAGAACTCGTTGAGAAACTCCGATAAAAATGCCACAACCAGCTTATCGGCCATAATTGCTGCGATGAGCCACGCCCTGAAAATGTAATGCGCCTCCATTAATGGCCGGCACCCAATTTGCATTTTGCTTGAACAAGATTTTCACGAGCTTTCTCTTCCACTCTCGCTCCAGGGGCAACATCATCACCATCATCACCATCTTCGCTGGCCGAGAACGTGATCGCCTTCAAGCCGAGATCGGAGTGAGCCAGCGCCGACATGGCGATGTCACCTGTCTTGGATGCGGCTGCCACTGCCGCTCGCCGTGATCTCAATGGGAATAGGACGGCGGCAGCCACACGGACGCGCTCTGGAGCCACATCGGCTGCGAATTCGCCGCGTAAATCGAAAAAGACTATAATTAATTGGCTGGTGAACAGCAGCAGCAGTGCCGATAGTGAAAACAATAATCCCAAAGCAAATACCAATCCGAATCCGAATCCAAATCCGAGCGCGAATCAGAATTGCAGTTGCGAGTCGCGCGCCTTTCGCGATTTCCGCGGTGTGCAAACTCTGCGTTTGCTGTGGAGCAAGCGCATCAAGAGTGCCAGCGAGGAAGCCTCCAGCCCAGGCACCCACTCCCACTACCACTCCAACTCCTCCTCCTCCTCGCTGGGCACCTTGAAGAAGCTCAACAAGAGTGTCAGCTGTCTGGTGAACGCCTTCAACAACTCAAGGGATTGTGGAACACCGGAGAAATCGCTGGCCAAACGGGCCGCCAGCTTGCATAATCTGCAGGAAGCGAATACCAGAAATCTGCAGCTGCAACGGGAAAAGGATAATTTCTACAAGTACAAGAACGCCGAGCAGGCCAGGATGCGGGCCAAAATGAGGAGCGATCACTGCGAGGCCAGTGAAAGGCGACTGAGAAGTGACGACAGCACCAGCTCACCTGCCCTGGCAGTCTTATCAGTCGGAGATAAGGTGGAACCAGAGGTGGCGGCGGTGGAGGCAGCAGAGGAGGAGGCGGAGGAGGAGCAGGTCGAGCTGCGGGCCAAGCGAGAGCGTAATCGCGGCGAGCTTTTCAGTCTCAGCGCGACGAGCGCCCTCAACGGCGACGGTGGCGGCAGTAGCGATTCTTTGAGCACCGCCAATTCCCACGCCTCCACCTCGATCTCCTCCAGCGCCACCCACACCGCAGCGACATCAGCGGGCACGGGGCGTTCCGGAGGTCGTCGCAAATATAGCTTTAAAACACACGCCGGCAAGTCGTATCTCCAGCACCATCACTCATCGCGACGGATTAGCAACATGGACTCTAGCTCCAGCTCCATTGGCGGCATCAGTCTGGTGGCCAAGCTGACGCAGCAGTTCAACGAGATCATCCAGAAGGATGCCCGACTCCTGGATCAGGTCAAGCGGAACAACGGCGTGTGGCTGTCACGCGGCACCCATGTCTACAAGGTCGTGGAGAAGCAGCCCGTCGTCGAGTCCGGCGGCGAGGGAAGCCGCATCTCCATGGTCCAGCGGAATATCAAGAAGTTCGAGAAGCTGGAGAAGCCCAGTGTGCCGCTGAAGAGCGAGCAGTTGATGCGGAAGCACCACGAATTGATGGCCAGTGGTGGCAGTGCCAGGGGTAGCACTCTTCCGCGGGGTCCTCGGACCAAGAGGAATCTCAAGCTGCCGCCGGGAAGCCCAGGTATACCCGAACTTGCGGTGGTCAGTGAGGAGGTCAAGACCCCCAAGGAACCAGCTAAGGAACCAAAGTTAAGCCCCAAGGAGCCACTGCCCGATGAAGCTGAGGTTGAGAAGCCTCGGGATGAGCGGGACTTTGTTGCGGGTGCGGAAGAGGAGGAGGAGGACCTGCGTCAGAAGCAAAGGAAGCACAAGTATGCCACCATCTATGAGAAACTTCGTTTTACCTTTGCCAAGGGCAGGAAGTCGGCTAGTCCCTCACCCACGAAAGGTAGATCCAAAGAGGAGGTATCCCTGGAAGAAGAGGAGGTACCGAAGGTAACAGCTTCCAAGGAGGAGCTTCCCAAGGAAAAAGTACTCAGAGAAGAAGCTCCCAGGGAAACGGAGCTAACGCTGACAATACCCAAGAAAGAGGTTCCCAAGAATGAGGAAGTTCCCACAGAAGACCCTCACAATGGGCCAGCTCCCAGTAACCTACATGATTCCTCACCCGTTGTCCCCCTGCCGCCCTGCATTGATGCCGATTCAAAGATCCTAGATGCCCTGGAAGCTGTGGACGACAAGCTTAAGGTGCTGAATCCCCCAAGTGTAATGTCCTCGGAAGATGGCGAACTCTTACTAGGCGCCAACAATGACTTCGAGCAGCGCCTCCTGCCCAACAACTCCTTCGTCTACCAGGCGGCCAACAAGCAGATATCCAACAATCAGATCCTGCTCAACCAGGCGGTGAATGTCACCCTGGTCAATGCCATCGAGGGCGAGCAGATGATCATGGAGCAGAAGCAGCTGATGAAGGACAGGGCTTTGGAGCTCAAGGAGGAGCAGAAGAAGGAGGAGCTGCCGGAACCCGAGTCCATCTACGAACCCATCACACCCATTGGCAGTGAGACCAAGACTGAAACCCCGACCTCAAGCCTGTTCAAGATAGCCGCCCAAAAGTCGGAGATCGTGGAGGACATATACCAAACCCTGGAAGAGACCGCCAAGACCACTGCCAAGCCCAAGCTGAATATCTGGCTGGAGGGCTACGAGTCCATTGCCGGCTCCCAGGAGTCATCTCCGCCAGCCTTCGACGGCTACGAGTGCATTGGCCACGAGGAGATGGTCAGCACGCCCATAATCCTGGGAACTGGCACCTTGGGCCGGAATACCCGGGATCAGCTGCCGGAGCTGCCGAAGCCCATGAGAGTGCTTCCTAAATCCGCAACGCCTCTGCGCCCGGCTCCTCCCAAACCGGGCGCCAAGGAGTTCGAGGAGGATGAGAACATCTATGACACCATCAAGGGCTGCTACGAGTCCATGCACTGCAAGACCTCCTCCTCGTCCTCGTCCAGCGGAGGAACCACCATCACCACAGATGCCATTTCCCTGGGCTCCAATTGCTACGAGAGCATCGCGCACTTCCGCAAAGCGAAGATGGCCACGGGACAGAACCAGGCAACCGCTGGCAGCTGCATCCAACTCTCCAGCAGCGGCTCCACTCTAACCATATCCTCGGACCACAAGACCAACAGCCTGTACGAGTCCTCGCTGGCGGCCAACGGTTGCGTCGTCTACGGGAGTGCCAGTGTGGGCTGCCGCTCCTCCGTGGGCAGCAGTGCCGGGAGTCGGGACAGCGGCAAGCCCGGCGACAAGCGATCCTCGATAGCCGGCTCCAGCGACAACAGCGATGCCTGGGTGGACATCTCGGACGGCGAGCATGGACACACGAGGGTGGAGCTGGCCACCGAGGCTCAATTTATTGTGTGAGTACAACTTTTAAGATCCTTTTTTTTTAGGAGAAGTTAAGATTTAATATTAAACCGGAAATTATGAAGGTTGAACTAGGGAAAGGTTTCTGAATGCTTTGTTTATAGTTTTCGAACAGATAAGCTATCAATTTAATCTTGTGTTTACTTTTGTGCAACACAATTTGTGCGCTTCACAGTCATTTTTATAATTTTCTATTTACATTTCGCAAAAGATAAGCTGTTTTATATTAAATATTTACTATAAACAATAATTAATATATACCAACAGCTAATGCTTGCAATAATAGACTTTAAATGCTTATTTTTAGTAAAAACTTTGAAGTCACCAAACGTCTAGCAATCATAGTCAGAATTTAGTTTAATTTAATCCCAACTCTTGACTATATTCACACATTGCAAGTTTTTAGATGATGTTAACGTATCATGGAGAAAAGCAGCGCTGTACAGCGGAACTGCAAGTCCCCTCAAACACGTACTATATAAATTCTGCGTATATTGCTTATCAGTTTGTTTGGGTTTCGCCTTATCTAATCGCCTTGGGCCAAGACAAGAACCGCAGGGGTTCCGACCGGCTCAATTGCTGTTGCCGTCAATAAATGGTGCAACATGGGTGTATATATGTATAACTTATATACATTTATTTAAACCCATGGGTTAAAGATGACCCCAAAAACTATACTAAAATGCAGGTCAAGGTGGCTGGCGTTAAGCTCTTGTCTGGAAGTTTTCAAAGCTAAAAGGAATAATTAGTACAGAATATAGAATTTACATATAGTTACTGTTTTTTACATATTAAGAAAGAGTTACTTAGTCACTCTGTTATTTTTCATTTGCATAATCTCATTAATAAGTAAACAACGCCGAGGAGATAAACGCTACGACGTCAGAGAAACCAAAACAAAAAATTGTGTTGTAAGTTTGAGCGTAATATATATAGTACAAGTGAATATATTAAATATAAATTATATATTAAAGATGTACAAACTTTCTACCCAATTTTTTCTATATTACTGTTCATGTCAAACACACTTTGTGATAATTTGAACAAATTGAGAGCCATTTAGTAATCATTCCCTTAATTAGTGAAATGTCACGCTCTGCTCTGTTCCATTTCTTTTCCATTAATTTTTATACCCTTGCAGGGTATTATAATTTTAGTCAGAAGTTTGCAACGCAGTGAAGGAGACATTTCCGACCCTATAAAGTATATATATTCTTGATCAGCATCAACAGCCGAGTCGATCTAGCCATGTCCGTCTGTCCGTCTGTCCGTCTGTCCGTCTGTCCGTCTGTCCGTCTGTCCGTCTGTCCGTCTGTCCGTCCGTTTCTACGCAAACTAGTCCCTCAGTTTTGAAGCTATCTGAATGAAACTTTGCAGATAGTGTTCTATATGCTCTCACTACTATATAAGTCGGAACCGGCCGGATCGGACGACTATATTATATAGCTGCCATAGGAACGATC